>JAODUH010066755.1:0-12534 GCA_027564835.1 Typhlichthys subterraneus
TGGGTGGGGGGAGGGTGTGATTTATGGGGTAGACAATGAATAGGGTGAGGAATGGAATGGTGAGGGGTGGGAGAGATCATGGGGGGGGGGGTTATTCATTCCTTGTTGAAGTCACACATCCCCCCACCGGTGTTTATTTTACCACTGTTTGCAGCAGATCCTCTGCTAACTGTTCTACACCAGACGAATGACAGACAGAATGTGGAATATGAGAGAGAGAGAGAGAGAGAGAGAGAGAGAGAGGAATGAAGTAAGTAGAGGGAGAGAGGGGATGTAACAACAATACGGTGGTGACTGAGTCTAAATGCCAAGCTAGAACCAGGCTCAAGGCCGAGACATATAGTAAGAGACAGGTTCTGGAACAGCTCAGCCCTGGTAGAAGAGTTTCTAATCTGTCTGTTTTGTCTCTAGTCTCGCTCTAGTCTCTACTGTAGTCTCTCTCTCTTCCTCTCTCTCTCCCTCCCTCCAACACACACAGACACCAATACATTACACGTACACATGTACAGCTGCACATTTACTTGTTGTAAGTAGTTTATATTGCTTAACTATGACAATATGCAACTGCATACACACACACACACACTCACCAGGCACTGTCCATCTACACAGACATCATTGCTGCTGATGTTGAAGCAGGGGGTGCCATCTCTGACACGCTCGGCATGACGGACGTAGAACCTGTAGCCAGCTGGTCTGCAGGTCAGCTCACACTGCTTATCGGCCCCAACTGACACACGCACGCACACACACAAACATGTGCGCACAAACACACACATGTGCGCACACGCAGAGACAACATGGAGTTAACGTGATGCATACTGAGGCTGTTATACACACATTGTGTGGCCAAGGCATTTACGTGCACGCACACACACACATTGCCATTATTGCCATTATTTGTGCACGTGAGCTCAGTTGAAATATCTGTGTTTAGACTGCATAAGGGTTCAATTTGAATGTTTGCCTAGTAAGAGTGTGTGCGTGCGTGTGCATGTTGTTTCTCAGTGTGTGCCTGGCACACAGAGCACTGAGCTTCTTCACATGTGTTCAGGAAAAAGAGGCCGTGGCGTATTGCACCCCTGACGGCCAGAGTCAGAGACAGATCACCTAAACTATCTTCTCCTCTGCTCTCTGTGTACATTTCCAGGCGGTCTCAACACAGCCAACTAGCCACAGACAGAAAGGCACAAACATGAACTACATCATTAAGAGCAGTGGCTCACTAACCGTGTAACCGTCCGCCTATTTATTTTTGCAACAAGTAATGTACATACATTTTGAATAGCTTAATGTAAGCAAAATGCACTGTGCAGACAATAAACAACAACCACAAACATTTCACTAAAGATAATGAAATCAATATAAAGAGTTGCATAAAAAAAAAGATTAGAGATTATGTAATTAAAAAGATTACACATCTTGAAATTGTTCAACGACCCAAATTAAATAAAAACTGCAATTCCTCCAGGGGGTTTTGGGAACCATATATCTAACCAAAGGTCACAAGAGAGGTCTAATGGAGGCCACAGGGAGAAATACAACCTTCACACACAACAGGATGGAGAACAAAGAGGGAGGGATAAGCGAAAGGGCAGAGAGAGCATTAGGCAAAGAGGAGGAAATTAAAGTTCTTCATGGCCCCGACTCCAAGGACAGGCAGATGAATATACATGCGGATAGTGCAGGGAATCTCACGAGGGAACATGGGAGGGCTAGGCTACAGGGAGGGAAGGAGAGAATGCACAAAGAGATGTATTTAGCCCCAGAGAGAGCGATAGAGAGCAGAGATGACAGACAGTTCATGGCTGTACTGTCCGTCGTGCCTGTTTGATGCAGATTAGGAGGGTCTCGGGGGGTTAAAGTGCAGGGAATATGTATAAGGAAGAAGCAGATAGCTAGCAATATGCACAGAGACTGCATGATGTATTTAAAGCATTTGTAGGGAGGGGACATATACAGTATTCTGCAGGATTCAGTTTAATACTGTAGGGTTTTCAGTTAAAAGGATATATTCTGTGTTTCGATGATTTAGACTTATCATCCTGTATCATATTTATTTTATTGTAATATCTTTTTTTATTTCAGTTAATACTGATAATGATGTTTGAATATCAACACTGGCATTAGCATTAACCCCAGTTAGCAGTAAACACTGCACTGCAAATACAGCCCAGAGTAGATGTTGAAAAGACTCAGGCAGTGTACGGCAGGCCAAAAGACAGGTCCTCTCCCACTCAATCATCAATGAAACCAAAGCAACATCCACTCGTCACTCTTCCTGCCTTGACAGAGAAGGGGAGAGAGAGAGAGCGAGAGGGAGAGAGAGAGAGAGAGAGAGAGGGAGAGAGAGAGAGAGAGAGGGAGAGAGATAGTGAGAGGGAGAGAGAGATAGAGAGAGAGAGATAGAGAGAGAGAGAGGGAGAGAGAGAGATAGAGAGGGAGAGAGAGATAGAGAGAGGGAGATAGAGAGAGAGAGATAGAGAGGGAGAGATAGTGAGAGAGCTAGAGAGAGAGAGATAGAGAGATAGAGAGGGAGAGCCAGAGAGGGAGGGAGAGATAGAGAGAGGGAGATAGAGAGAGAGAGATAGAGAGGGAGAGAGAGAGAGCCAGAGAGGGAGATAGAGAGATAGAGAGAGATAGAGAGGGAGAGAGAGAGAGAGAGAGTGGCAGCGTTCCCACCCCTCTTCCCTCCCTCTACTGTTCACTGTTTCCGACTGTCATAGTTATCTTTGAGAGATTAGGATGGAGACAGTGACTAAATGACAGGATGAAGGGGGGTGCACTTCTATGGATGCTCCATGTCTCTCTAACTCTCTGCCTGCCTCTCTATTTGTGCTGTTATTTCTGCTAAACATACTTCACAAAAAGGATATCCTCTTTTAGCCACTAGTAATGTCCCCGTCTGCATATCCCGTCCCCTTCATGGTGAATCGTGTTAGTTAACCAGTCTCTTCTCTGTATGTTGTCTTTGTCTCTCTTTCGTCTCATACCATCTCCCCTTTTCACCATTCCTATGGACTCAACACCATAATGTCTCTCCCTCTTTGCATCCCTCTCTCACTCCTCACACTCTGACTCCTTCATCTTCTTCTTCTCTCCCTCTCTCTGAGCTTAATGTTCAGACGGTGTATGTAGTCTAAATATACTGCCCCGCTGTCTCTCCGTCTAAACAAGCGCCAATGAGGGGAGAGAGAGAGAGAGAGAGAGAGAGAGAGAGAGAGAGAGAGAGAAAGAGGGGCGATGAGGCCAGAGGTATTACTAATAAAGTAACATAACACCTGTAGACCTAAACTACTGAGTGACTATTAAACGCCTGTGGTTTAGAGGTGGGGCAGGACGGAATATGGATTTACTCTCATCTTTAATGAAAATGTTTCCCCCAATGTTGATTGAAATTTTATTATTGTTTTTTTTCCCCTTATGTAACTTGTTTGCAGCAAAAAAGCTGCTAACTCATGTATTACACTAAGCCTGCATTCACAGGGATGACAAATGAGAGCGGCAAGCTTGCTGCTTGTCGCTAAATTGGCGTGTTTGGGCTTGTGGTTACCAGAATACAGAACTAAATAAGACTGCTATCTTAAAAATACGTTCTCTCTCATTTTAATGTTAAATATTTTTTCATCAATGACCATAAGCTTTTTTCCCAATAGAAAATGTGCAAGAGCCGGTGACACCACAACCAAACTGTCTTTCAATACATTTTTTGTAAAAAATGGTGTGAGGTCAAAGCATATATACATTTTTGTCAAATCAAATATCTTGCAGCAGAAAATGCATATATGCGGCGCGGACATTGTAACATTAAAAAGACATTGTATTCTATCTACTAACTACCATAGCCTACACACTGGGAAAATACACAGGAGACTATCCTCTGGGTTCAAAAACGTTTCCCGTCACGCTACCTTCACTGCCATTGGTAGATGTTGTGTCGCGCCACTCTGGATTTGCATGAAGTATACCTCAAGCCTATTTCTGCCCTGCCTAGCCGGCTTGCAGCGGTGACATTGTCACGTGTCGCTCGCAATCGGCAACTCTCACTGAAAATGTATGGCAGCCGATGGCTTTGTCACGCGCTGCAGGGTGAGCAGTGCTTGTTTGTGCGTTTGAATCTTTGAGTCAATAAGTTGCAAATTAAAGCGTCTGTTTCGCTGTTCTCAGTATACTGTACGTACTGTGTGGCAGTATGTAACACTGGCGCCTAACAAAACACTACCCTTAATCAACAGCAGACGCATCGCGGCCCGCTAAGCTGCAGAACTTATCCATTGCCCAACTCGATCTAAAACACGCCATAAAGTGTGGACAGGCATAGGCGCATGGTTCAAAGCGCTAGACAGATGACTGCAGCTGTGCGGTGAACGCGCACAGCTCACAGAAACACACAACCTCTGTGTCGATGGGAACCTCGCTATGAGCGTTTGGGTCGCAGCCAGCGGGGGGCCGCTCACAAGTAAACAGCGTGACATGGTTTACTTAGCGGAGTGAACACGGACCAATCCCCTCCGCCCGGCCGGCCGGACTGACCCGGCTGATGTCATGCATGCTGCGTAGCGTCACGTCAACACGCCGGCTGAGAAATGTAATCTGTGTCATTTGGTAGCGGTTATATGCAAAGCGTGCAATAGAACATTTTTGGAATGGGAGGCGCCCGTTGGAGTGAGCAGGACTAGACTAGAACTAGTAGCAGGGTTCATTCCTTGCTCTTGTAAATCCCTGGAAGAGCTTTTGGGTGATTTCCATGCTCTCTGACCCCTCCACCCCACCCTCTTCCACTCAAGGACGCTGGGATTTGTATTAATGCTTAAAGCCGGAGACGCCATGGTCACATGCATCTTAACTTCTCTGTCATTCTGTTTCTACCTTTGTAAAACAGTCCACGTTTTGCCATTTCCTTAATTCTATCTCTTTCTGTCTTCCCCTCTCAAACACACACACACACACACACAGGGGGGTTGTGGGTGAAAGGAAAGCCCCAGTGTGTTTGTACAGACAGCGTGTCTCTGGCTGACACCCTGACCGTAACCCTGTCTTGATATCCATCACGTAGGAGGTGTCTGACATTCTCTATCCTCTTTGTGATTGGTGGGAATATGAATGCAGCTGCTGTTATCTGCTGAAACCTTTCCATTCCTGTAGGGTGGTCCTTCCTTCAAAGACCTGGTTAGCATGAGAATAAATATGCATCACATGATGAGAATAAGTATACATCGCAGGGTATGGACAGATTAGTGGCCTGTCTCCCAGCTGGACAGTCCATGGGTCATTGTGGCCCGACATGACGCTTCTAGTTAGGCGCCCTCAAGCATGACGCCGGCATAACCTCTGCCGGCTCCGAAAATACTTCTACCGCTTCTTACTTACAAGGATTTGGGTTTGACGCTGATCTATTGTACAGGATAACTACCGTGACAGTCTTCACACACACACACACACGCACACACGCAGACACACACACACACAGACACAAACAGATACATATCACACAGAGCAATATCCAGTGACATATTCTGATCGTTAAATTCCACAGCTCTCATCCAGCTCTTTCAATGCCTCTCTCTCTCTCTCTCCCTCTCCCCCTCTCTCTCTGCCCCTGGCGTTGGGAAAACAAAAAAGCAGACACATCCTCTGCTACACTGAACTCAACAATGGAGCAAACAAACATACATAAGCGCGTGCATACACTAGTCAAAACACATGGCGAGAGATAGAGAGACAAGCACACACACACACCGTATCCTATTCCTGTGACAACAGCACTTGTACCCCATCACTCTACACCTCTTTTTCTGTCTTTCTCTCCTCTAATTGTCTCTCTATCTATCGATCTCCCCGGTGTCTGTGCGCATTTATCTCACGCAGTAGGAATCTGTGTGCAGGGAGGAGAGATTTGGCAGGAGGGAGACTGGATAAATGCATTTTGCACAAATAATTGGGGCAGATTCAGTTCCAGCTTTTCTCTCCTTCACTGTCAAACATACACACACACACACACACACACGCACAATCCCATCAGCATACCAGACTCTTCAAGGGCCCGTCTAGCAAGAGATGGAATTGTGGGAGACCGGCCACATACATTCATACACACACACAATCACTCTGCCTTCTTGTGTATATACTACATGTTGTCTAGCTACGCACACCTGTACAGTACGTGCACTCAAGGACCTTTACACCTACGGCCATCCTCACCCTCGCTGAAAGGCTCCCAGTCGTAGAGTCGACCCATGAAGACCTGCGTGTTGAAGGTTGCACACTGCTCAGCTCTGGAGTCCAACACCCGGCCTGCACACACCTGGTAGAGAGAGAGAGAGAGGGGGAGCGAGAGAGAGAGAGAGAGATGATTGCAGTACGTAGAGGGAGAGAGAGATTTAAAGAAACTTTATTGCAACAATCACCGACAACACACAATACGACAATAATGATATTCTCAAGGCAAAAAGCTTTTCCACTCTGGAAAAATATGTCACCCTCTTGATCAAAACAAAACAATACATTTTAGTATGCCCAGAATTTATTAAACAGAGAGAGAGAGAGAGAGAGAGAGAGAGAGAGAGAGAGAGAGAGAGAGAGAGAGAGAGATGGTGGCGGTGGTGTTCAATACATACAGCAACACCAAAAGTCAGGTATTACTGATGCTAGTTGTACCTGATTGTACATCCTGCTCCCTGGAGAGGGGGAGGGGTAACAGCTAATAGATAATTGCACACACACACACACACACACTATCTCCATGCTGTTTTTGGCAGAGAGGTGTATTAGGAACATATGGAAATAATAGATTTTTTTTTTGTACTAACCACTCATAAATCCACCCTGTTTTTAGTCCAATACCACAGTATGTGAGTGACGCTGTACACGTGTGTGTGTGTGTGTGTGCGCGTGCGTGTGTGTGCGTGTGCGCGTGTGTTTTGCAATGGAAAGTTTTAAAATACCTGCTGCTAAAATGGCAGAATTCATGGTGGACCTCGTCTCTCTACCACAACACTTGACTGTAACTCACTGGGCTGAACTATACCCCTGATGCACAAACGCAGACACACAGCGCAACAGCACCAACTGAGACTGAGGCCACAAGTATCAGGTATCTTAATCAGGTGCATTACTTAGCACGCTACAGCCTTCCTGGTCACTTGAGTTCACAAGCCTCTAATAAACATATCACGAAAAGTAAGGACATTTGTGTTTGGTCGATTATTTCTTTGTAGTACGAATGCTTCTTGGCAATGCATATTATATTGGAAAGTCTGATTATTTCTCTGTTAAATGGTGCCAAAAAAAAAAAGAAACCTGCATTTGTGGGATGAAATATTTGTTAATTTAACAATGTATTCATTCATTTAACAACCAGAAGCGTCGGTAGCGTGTGGATGAAACATGCACAGCCACAACACAGCCTGGCCCCTCCTCCTCATGCTGGTCACCAGCCAGGTCACACACTGCTGTGGGATGGCATCCCATTCTTCAACCAGCATTTGTCTCAAGTCGGCCAACGTGGTTGTGTTGGTCACTCTGGCACGAACAGCACGCTCAAGCTGACCCCACAAATGTCCTTACTTTTTGTGCGTAGTTTATATGACGATGAGCAGGCATGTGCACGTGCACACGTGCACAGCTTTAATATATCTCTGTGACCCCAATCTCTACTGGGATTTACCCCCACCCTTTCTCTCCTTCAAAAATTTATCCTTTGTCTCATTTTGTTGGCCTTCGCTCCGGTCGCACAGCTGTCGCAAACAGCTGGAATGTTCCAACATTTGAGCAGAAAAGTGTGCGCGCGCATACACACACACACACACACACACGCAAACACACACACACACACACACACTCAGATTCACAGTTCCCATGAGAAAAACCCTTGGCGGAAAAGCGCAACGAACCTCTGAGGTAAACTTGCTGTGTGACTGTTTGTCTGTGAAGGAATGTGTGAATCTATCACATCACAAGGAACCAGAAGGAAACCAGCCTAGGCTGTATGCAGTGTACTTGGCTGGTTTAGCTATAGCTATAGCAGCCATAACTAAGAGAAGCCCTACATATTTTATGGACTACAGCATACTAAAAGCTCCAAGGACCAAGCTCAGTACTATGGGAGATCGAGCTTTCTGCTCAGCTGCTCCCAGTCTGTGGAATGCTCTGCCTGACCACCTTAGGCCACAACAGACTGGATGTTTTTAAACGTTGCCTCAAAACCCACTTATTCAAGAAAGTGTTTTGTTGATACCTTTTCATTTGTGGTTTTTCTTTGTATTGGTATTTTAAATGTATTGGTCATGTAGCACTTTGGGATTTCTTTTCATTTAAAGTGCGTTACAAATAAAATGTATAATTATAATAATAATTATTATTATTATTACAGTATAAACTAGCCATATCCGTTGGATCATTCATCATGTATGTGTGAAAACCTTACCTGAAGCATCTGTGTAAATTGGTGCGGCTGTGTGTAAAACTGAAATATAAATATTTCTGCCCGGCATAAACACCACGGAACCCACGTCGGCGTGGAAATAGCGCATTTGTGCTTAAGTGTGCGTGTTTACAAGGTCGGAATTGAGTAAACAATCATTGCTTGCCCCCTCCTTCCCCTTAGCATGTGAGTGGCAATAAAAATGCAGTAGGAAAGAGTGAACATTGCATTTCGGACAAACAGGAACACTGAAAGAAAGAAAGGCAGGGGAACAGAGACAGTGTTGAGAGAGGTGGTCAGTGGACTCCTGTGCTAATGTACGTGCTGGCATAGGAGAGAGAGGGAGTGGGTAGGAGGCTAAAGGGTCTCCTCCATAGAGAGGGGCACAAACAGAAGATGGTAGGAGGGGAGTGGGGGAAGGGAAAGAGTGATAGGGGGGCGGTGGAGTGATGGAGAAAGCAAGAGTGGCATTTATTGACTGGGACACAAGGGAGGCTGGTGCCTGTAAGTCAGGCAAGGCGCCTAAAAATGTAAAAATGGGGGTTTAAATCAGAAGTAGGGAGTTGAACCAGTCAGCCCACAGAATAGCAGTAATACACGTTTCAATTGCTTTACCTTCTTAACAACAACACAGTGTAACACAATGTAATTGGGATGCAATGGTACAGTTGCTGCTGACAGCAACTCAATCCGTGTCACGCCCATAGGCTAGGCCCAACAGTAGCACGGCGGCACAGAGACGGTCGGGCAGAAGCTACAGTGGAAGGTGATTGGCAGCATACAGCGGCAGGTGAAAGACAAGCGGTGGCAGCTGGTGGATAGACGAAGGCCTAATGTTGTTATGTAGGATATAGGAGCTGTCAAACCTACAGTGTGCTTTACTGCTTGAGGGGGAGGGGCGCACCGCTGCCTATAGGCACACATGCACAGACCTGTGCGCACGCAAACACACATCCATAGGCATATTATGCAGGCAAATGTGCCCCCCCCCCCCGACACACACACACACACACACACACACTCCTAACAATACACCTTGTAGCACGACCAGTCACACAAGACTAATGAGTTCTGAGGGCAAAGGGATTATCCAAGGCAACCTTTCAACACAGCTGTGTTTCGGCAGGGAATGCCTGTGTGATGTGCCGTCATCGCCCTGCGTAGTGCACGTCCGGGCAGGCACATCTGGTCATGTCACAGACGGTCTGACTGGATGGAAAGCCTGGCTGTCCATTCCTCAACCGTTAAGGCAAGGTGAGATAGTTGGTATCATGAATCGATATACAGCACACACACACACACACACACACACACACACACTCTGCACCAGCACGGCAGCCACATGGTCAGATCAGATAATCATCCGGGGTACAACTTCATCAGTCCCTGGAGCTGCTGTAGCCAAGGTCAATAATAAGAAGCAGAGACTAAACAGAACAGAATAGAAAGCACAGACTACAAGGAGGAATAGAAGACGAACAGCAATCGGGTGCCATCTTGAACAGCAGCAGATACACAGTAATGTTACGCGCATTGTGCATCTGGATTGTCTGTGATGATTAGCACGCTTGGTATAATCTTGTGAATGGGGTGGTGTCACTCGGCACCCTGCCCCAGAAACGTCAGAACCCCCCCCCCCCTCCCGCCCACCCACAGGAAACACTGTTCATCCATTAGCAGTCCGATCGGAGGAGGTCCCCTTGCTGCCTGAACACACCACACAAACACACTGGGAGTGTGAATAACGTGTCTAAACCGTGCAATGAAATGAGTGTAACATTACACCTGGTTGTCCATGAAAACCACAGCGACATGAATGTATGCTAAAGGATGACAGGGGGAGCGATACTATTGTAACTACTAGGAGTGGGTGATAATTATCAGTTGGGATAATAGAGAACAATATGTACGCCAAGTATGACGGCATTTGCTAGAGCGTGGGTAAAATTTCCCAAATTTCTTTGAAGAACAGACAGGGATGCCATTTCTGAAATCATAATAATATATTGTGCAGTATGACTGAGATAGGAATGACAAGGAGGTAAGCCGATACTGAGCGGGCAAAGTGATGACAGTAAAACGTGAGAAAAACAGAAAGATTCACGAGGCACGCGAGAGAGCGTGCCAGACAGGCAGGCCTGCTAAGACGGCTGCAAAACAAACCCACCCAGAGGTACATGTAGCTCCCTCCATGGTACAACGCCAATCAGTGTCAACAAACCTAGAAACTTGAGTGTTTGAGTCTGTTTGCAAATCAACACACCTGGATCTGTTTGGCACTTCAAAATGGTAATAATAAGTGTGCCAGGAAAGAGGTGTGTATACGGTATGCAGACCCATAGCTGCTTTTAGTGAAACCTGCAGTGTATATTCAAATACACCTGTGTAAAGACGCCATTAGATCAGCCATTAGATCACCGGACTTTCCTTGCAGAGACCCAGGGGAAATGTTCGCATATTACAAAAGGCTTTTTGTGTCACTGTAGTATTTTTAGCAGGAGTAATATTTCTAGACGGACTGAATACCCAGTATGTCTAAAAGAGATCCAAATAAAACAAAACTAAATATTTTAATAGTAGTCTCGTAATATTTGTTGTACTCTATGTGAACTATAGCAGTGGTAAGACATTTTTTTGGCCCATACACCGCCCCCCCCCCACCCCCAAAACAATAACAACTTAAAATACTGTAAATACATCAATATCACCGAATAATACTTTCGCATAAAGGAATGTACGTCCTTTAAATGAACTCGTGTGCCCCATGTTGAGAATAGCTAGACTTAATCAACGTTTTCTTGTTGAAGTTGTGTTTGAACCAAGGACTGTCAGCAGGCCCAAGTGTAGGTAAATATTTACTCTTGTGAAGGATAGAGAGGGTTTCAAAGAAGGAAACAAGATAACTGGTAAAAAATATTCCCCGTTTACGAGACAGGGAAGACAGAGACGCAGAAAGACCCAGAGGACGGTGTTAGTCTTATAAGGCCCTTTGTTTAGGCGGTTTTGGTCTGAGTCGGTGTCTGTTCTGGTTCCTTTTAGCCACATTCCTCCTTCAACTCCCTTCTACTTCCAACAGAATAGCTTCTCCTCTTGTTACACCGTGCACAGGCGCACACACACACACATACGCACACACACACTAATTCACTGTCACTGTTTCTAATTCTCTCTCTCACACACACAGACCGGTGTATACTTTCCATGAATCCCTCTTTTCCTCTGGCACCCATTTCCTCTCCCTCTCTCTCCCTCTCCCTCTCCCTCTCTCTCTCTCTCTCTCCCTCTCTCCCTCTCTCTCTCTTCTGTGCACTCCACCTCCCTACCTCTCCCTCCCCTCTGTTATTTCTCTGCATAACATCTAATCTCACCATCACTAATATCGTAATATCCCTCTCGCACAACAATCGGCCCATACAGCCGACGACTTGCACTCAACCTTCCCTCCCACACACACACACACACACTAATTCTCCCCTCCCCCCTCCCTTCCGTGTGTGCAGATTTGGTTAAAAACAGTGGTTTCTTTCACTTCTCTTGACTGCTTCACATTACCACCTTCCTCACACCACACCCCCCCCATTCACACACACACGCACACACACACTGCCTTATCCACTCTCCCCTCTGCCCATGTCGTTTCCTCTGTCCCTCTCTCGGTTCCCCACATGCCTCTAAGCAACCGTGTAAACACTCTCTCACACACACACACACACACACACACGCACACCGCACTCCACACGCCTGTGATGTGGCTTCAGGCGTACAATGTTACTGACAAGTCCAACTAATAGATAATAACAGGGACTTTAGCTCACTTTCAAAACCTCACACACACACAAGCCAGAAACAAAACCGCTCATTCATCCGTATTTACACAGTATTTCTTCACGACCGCTTTACAAACAAACATCCAACATGTTTCTCCCGGGAAGGCTGAGCGCAACACTGCAGACACAAACAGGCCTATCGCAGTGCAGAGTGATGTTGGGTAAATATGTAATCCAGTGAGTCAGGTCTCAGCCACGACAGGACTGCCATTAGCTGTGCTGGCCCCTGCCAACTGCTAAATCTGTTTGAATATGGGGGGGGGGGGGGGAATATCACCCGCACCG
>JAODUH010066755.1:12544-22571 GCA_027564835.1 Typhlichthys subterraneus
CCCCCCCCCCCCCAGCACACGCACCGTGAGGCAGACGGGCAGAAGGATAAAAGAGAACATGAGAGGAGCGGGCGCTGCCAAATGATCTACGCAGGGAAGAAAAGTCAAGGACCCGAGAGTGCCAACCTGGCCGCGGACCCAAGTGTCTGCTTGCACCGCGCGTGCGCGCGTGTTTCAGTGCTAAGTGGGGCTAAAGGTACAGCATAGTTAGCGATTGAAAGCTAATGCACTCTTCTTTTTGTCAAATTCACCAAATCTCTCCTCGCAGTCCGCTAGCTTACCGAAGAATTAACACGGCACATCTACACAGCCCTGACTTTGTCAATAGGAACATAGAAAAAGTCTTATCATCCCCCACCGTCAGATGGAGGGGTGTGTGGCGTCAGGAGGACGGTGGGTATTAATATCCGTGTCACTCATAACTCTCTGGGAACGCATGAAGCTTTGCTCTTAAGTCTTTCTAGCCGTGGGAGGCAGGGAGGGAAAGGTGAAGTGGATAGGCTATTTAAAATCTAATTTGATTTACTGCATGGGAATCTGAAAGGTGGAGTGCATACGTGAAAAACCAAACAGCCCATTCCTTGTGATAGAAGGGCTGTTCCAGCCGTGTCCTTCAGACTCCACTCATCTCATTTGTATGTGGGTGAGACCGGCAAGGTCTTCCTGCTCTGAGACCACCTCTAGATTCTCACCTGTGTGTGTGTGTGGCCGATCGGACACAAGGCAGACTCTGGCTGCTGGACAAGAGACACACGCACGCACGCACGCACACACACACACACACACACACACACACACACACACACAAACAAACAATGTGTTACAACTGCAAACGCACACAGAGGCAATCAAACAAACACACACACACACAAACCTCACACACTAACCAAACTGGTGGAACACTAAAACACATAGTCTGGCATGCATTAACACTCACACGTGTGTAAACACTAGGGAGAACACACACACACACACACACATTGCCTGGCTGACTCTCTGGTCGTGACCAAACATACAGTACCCAGTTAAAAGCCTGGGGGCAGTAGAGCTGCTGGCAGGGGCTGTCCATGTGACTGGACCCAGACAAGCAGCTAGTGTTGGGAAGGAGTTACTGCTGACCTTCAGATGCTCACTTTGCAGCCAGCTAACTAACTCACGTCAACACGCGGGACTGCTAGTTCGATATTACCTGGGTGGAACTAGCGGTGCACCATATTGCTCAAATGTGACATTGCGATATATATTGCATATTATGTATTAAAAATACTATATATATATATTATATATAAAAAATATCGATATCGATATTTTTTTAACATATGTAAAAACACAAAGGTTATATGAAAATGCATCAAAATATATTCAGAACATATCAAAACAACACATTTTCAACTGACAACAGTTATTCAAAGCGACGAGGAGGCGTTCCTTTTGGCGACTAATGTTTGCACTTCGATCTCTATTATGTCATTAGCTTCCTCAGCCACACTCTTACTTTTCAGTCTAAAACAAACACAACTAAGGCAAACAGACAATGGACGCATCTCTCCACAAAATACACTGAATATTACACTTCCTGAAACATTTCGATATGATATTGCACAACGTGATATTGCGATAACGACACTCAGTTTATACATTGTGCACCCCTAGGTGGAACACAGGTGAGCTACGAGCGGACGCTCTGGAGGCAGGTACTGCCCAGACCAAGCGGGATCCTCCGGTGCTGAGAAATTAATACAACGTGGACGTGTCAAACCTTGCAGTTCATCCAATGAGGCTGGCTGCAAAAGGGAGTCAATCCCCATAGACTCCAATATTAAAATATCAGAATTTACAGCAAAAATAATAGGAATAGTAGAAGGCGGTCAATCGTGAAGAAGCGAGCACACACACACCTGCTGCTCTGAGGCTGAATCCCACCACTATGTCCTGAATTGTTCACTATAATGAACAAGATTTTACTGACCTATTTCTGTACAAACGATGAACACAACCGAAAGACAGAGGGGAATGAGTGATAAGTAAATCCATTCTTGTTGTCACGTAGTACTTGAGTGAAAAGACAACGGACAAAGAGTTGGAGCCTACTAGGCTGCACTAATCATTGGATGAGGGCAAACATTTGACTCCAATGTCATGGCAACAATGTTTCATACCTTGGTAACAAGGTCAACAGAGCAACATAATAACATAACAACAACTACCTGACGCAAAACAATTGATGAACTAAAATCAATACGGAGCAATTGTTAAAGAAAATGTCCCACTAACTGACATATGCTACGACCAGACAGATACATCTGCCATGCACAGTCTGTAACAACTTCCATTTACCTCACAAGTTCGCTGCAGAAATACTATTGTGACCTCAGATTGATGGTAGGTACGGAATTAATGTATTCCATATACCCATTAATGCCCCAGAGATAAATAATTAGGGGGAATATTATGGTGAAATCCGTGGACCTCCCTGTTGACTTGCATAGAATGCTGGGCCATTATGGTCTGCGTAAGGGTGAAATTACCTCCTCCCCGGCCCACCAAGTGCCGGCCGTATGTGATGAATATCCTGCCATGATTCGAAACAGAAAATGTACGTGTCCAAAGACCGTAACTCAGACTTACTCTTGAAATCTAAAAACTTTTTTTTTTGCAAGAGTGAATAAGATGTGTTGACGAAACACGAGCACTGCAGATGTGCTGAAGGAAATCTCAAATGCAAAATATTTCACACATTTTTAAATGTTTTGCAGGCTTGCAAAAACATTTTGTTATTAGGCTTCAAGGTTTTAACCTTGAAGTCCTTTCCATACGTATATTTTCAGTTTCGAATCATGGCGGGATATTAATCCCATACATAAGATCCATTCTCTCTGTGTCGCTGTGTGAGCAGCGTGAGCCTTACCTGAGAGAAACACCTGCGATGCTCCGCCCCCTTCCCCGAGCATGTGTAGCCCTGGCCGGGCCTCAGCTCCCTCTCCGGACCCCCCTCCGGACCCCCCTCCGGACCCCCCTCTGGACCCCCCTCTGGTCCCGGGTGGGGCAGCTGCAGGGGGTAGACGCTGGGATTGTGGGGGCCCGGGAGCGGGGGCTGGACCTGGGAGCCCAGGTCAGGGTGGAGCTCCTGCTCCCTGTGCATGTAGGAAGAGCGCTGGAAAGGGGAGGAGTAGGGCGGCGCGGCGTGTGGGTGAGGGAGGCGGGGGGCGTGAGAAGGGAGGAGGGGTGAGGAGAAGCGGTGAGGATGCGGTCGCACCCTTTCCCACTTGCGGCCCGCGTGTCTGTGGGCGTCCGCGTGGGGGTCCACGTGGGGGTCTAGTGACCCCGGGGAATGCGTACTTCCACCACCCCCCTCTGTGTCTCTCTCCCCCTCTGGTGCATCGACGGCCCTCCCCTGCTCCTCGTCCTCGGGGCCACCCGTGTGATCCTCCTCGGCGGCGCCCGCCATTTCTCTGACGTCGGTCGTGTTAGCCGTGTGGCGAGCCTGCCGGTTGGGGCGGTGCAACGGAAGAGAGAAGGGAACCCTGCCGTACCCAAACTGACCTGGGCGGAAGGCTGAAGCCCTGAGGCAGAGCCAGTCAGATGGAGGTAGAGATAGGGAAACACAAAGGCCAGAACAAGCGTTAGCTTGTTAGCTAGCCATCCAAACTGATTAGAACAGACATGTTCAGCAGACTGTGCTGAAGGGGACATGTTCCATGTTTGATAGACCACAGAGATAGTTATCTAAAAGCCAGGTACCGGCTACAGAGACAATACTGTACAATCACCAACATGGCTCAAAGCAAAGACAGAAACAGAAAATCTCCTAACTCACCTCCTGTTGGGCAAACCCTCCCGGTTGGTGGAGGTCGACCTCCTGTTTCCGCCCCCGCCAGGCCGCGTTGCTACGGGATTGGCTGGTCTCCTGGCACCCTGAGCTGGTTGGCTGTAGCCGTGTGAGGTAGCACGGTAGGGATACATAGGATCCTGATTGGCTGAGGGGAATTCTGGCGTGTAAAATGGAGGCACCGGATTGGCCGGTCCTGGAACAGGACCTGCCCCTCCTCCAGTGGGTGCGTTGCGATACAGAGACAATCCTGGGTTGTGACTGGGCGAAAGCGGCGGTGAGTAGTAGGATGGGTGTTGCCCGGGGTAACGAGCGGGGTAGTAAGGCCGCATGGCTGAGATGACGGGACCCCCGACCCCACCGGGGACATAACCCCCCCAGTTAGGAGGAGAGCGCGAGACAGCCGGGGTTTGGGGAGGTGGAGGAGGCAGACACATTCTGGTTCTCTTGGACAAGCCGACCCCACAGGTCTGGGAGCACTGTGACCACTCTTCCCAAGCAGACCACACCCCCTCCAAAGCATCTGCCTCAAACACCTGTCTGGATCGCCGGGCTGCTCGCTGGAGCACACACACACACACACACACACACACACACACACACACAGGAGAGACATAAATAGCTTTTTACTGGACCCAATAGGTCTAAGAATTCAGACTATTTGCTGACAGAACTATTAATCTATTAAGAAAAAACATGTATGGATTGTTTTATTTTATATATGGGTGGATTTTGTGAGGTGTTTTTTGTTTGAGGATAATGAATGAAATAAGAAAGTTCAGTCTGTTTGTACACCTTCACAAATATGTGAAAAGGGTGAGCTCTTGTCAAAAGTGTTTAACATAGCAAAGAATAAGTGTGGTAATAGTAGGATAATATTTATGGAGGAAATGACTCATTCTGAGTCTGTCCTGATGGTCTTAGTCTTCTTTTCTGAGAAGGTTTGATGAATCCTCATTCAGACTGGTAGAAACCTGCCAGTGTTTTATGAACGGAAGGAGACAGCCATCAAACGTGGTTGTCATATTAATGCGGGGAGGAGAATGACCAATGATTGGTGCTGATGTGTCTGGGCTTCTGTGCATGTGTGTTTGCACGTGTGTGTGCATGTGTGTGTGCGTGTGTGTGTGTGTGTGTGCGTGTGCGTGTGTGTGCGTCCGTGCATTCCAGGCCATGCTTTGAAGCCTTCCTCTGTAGCTGCAGATAAAAGTTTCTCCTCTACTTTCATACCTCTGCCATTGGCCTGGTTGGCAACTCGGCCAACATGAGAGAAGAACAGATTCCATTCCAAAATAAATAAATCTGTGCCGAGTCTGCAGAGAAGTGTGTGTGTGTGTGAATATATTCTACCATGTATGTGCACACAAAGCACTGAACATCTGTTCACACATAGTGTGTTAGCATGTGTGTTCACATATGCGTACGTGTGTATTTGTAATGCGTGCACACACACACACGTGTGTGTGCACGCATCTGTAAAAAATCAAAGGGCTTTTGTTTTTTCTTGTAGTAGAAACACACACTCTGTATGTGTGTGTGTGTGTGTATGTGCGCGTGCGTGTGTGTGTTTGCAGGGGGCTGCTGTAATGACCATCAAATACACAGCTGGCCCATTAACAAGAGCCAGGCAATGACCCTTCAGCAGCCAACGCTGACCTCTGCTGTAGCTACTGGTTACCCCCTCTCCAGTGCCGCGGCCCCCACGGCCAGTGGGACACAACATGGACCCCAGGACACTACTCACCGTCCTGCTCCCTGCCTTGCTCACGGGGGTAGCGACTACCACAAGACCCCATAGTACAGAGAGCCTGGGGAGAGAGAGAGCAAGAAAGTGAGCGATAGAGAGAGAGAGCAAGAGAGCGAGAGAGAGAGTGTGCATTTGAATTTTAGTAGTTTTAATTTGAGATGCTCAAGTCCTCTAATGGGTTCGGGGGGAGCAAGGTTTCTTTTTTACCTTTACGGTTCAGTGGGAAATGTCTCCATCAATCTTTGAAAGCCTGGGCAGGCGTTAAAAAACGAATGGGTTCAAGCATTGCATTGCAAACGTTGCATACCTCTCTTCAGGACTGTCCACTCCATAACCGAGGATGTGGTTTTTAACACATAGACCACACTTGCGAGCAATAAACCTCACCACCAGAGGCGCTTTAATTTGAGTAGTTTCAAGTTTTATGTTGAAGCCAAGGCAGGTGTTTTCGTATGGTGATGGAATGAATGTCTAAATTAATTACAGAGTTGTGTACTTCATTTCTGACTTGAAACCAATCATATAAAATGATACAGCTCAGTGGTGTTTACCGACGGCGCAACACCACTCGACAAACCATCACCGCATCACGAGTCCACAAGCCACATTTAGCCAGTGTAATTGGCCCCTTCTACCCAGTGTGGTGCACCGCCGTGGTTGCTGGAAACTGCCCCACACTAGACTACACACAATTACCCCAACAACTCAGAGATAGGTCCTGCACTGCCCGATACAACAGACCTGTTCAGGCCGAAGTAACGACCCCCTACCACTCCACGTTTCTCTGGCCGCTACAGTGGTACATTGAAGAGTAATTTAAGAGACACCGCGAGAGGTAGGGTATAGAGAAAAATAAAGGATCTAAATTATACATTTCGACATAATAAGAAATAAGATAATAACTAAAAACTTATGCCCTCGGGTGAATTCCTATTACTTACCACGAAGCATTCGGCAATGCGTAACAAGTCACAAACAACAAGGGACCATATATTATTCTGTAACATCTAATTTGTTATCCACCAATATCCGACTGTATTATCTGAATTTAAGATGCGATCCCATTCACCCTCAGGAATAAAGTATAATAAAGTCAGTACAATACTAGCAGGTTAGACTGTGTCAACGGGTCGTAGAGCCCGTCGTAGCCTTCATTTCTTTTTTACCTGAAAAGTAATCCGAGCTGCATGCTCCCAACTGGTCCCAGACGAGTTCTCATTCTGCGCTTTATCCTAGTCCACGAAGACACTTGTTTTACGCAGTTCAGTGTCGGTCTGCTTCTGTCGATAGACCCAATCTATCTGATATAGTGCAACGAAGGCTTTCCTTCGTGTGCTCTCTCTCGCGGTCCCCCACAGTCACTCCCAGTGTTTTTGCAGTGAGACTTGATTCCGTTTTTTTTTGTCGTTCCTCGACAACTTTTTTTGTCCTGTCTGATGTGACGACGTAGAGTGGAACGAACGAGACAGGAGACAAAACGGACAAATTACACAACACTAAAGCGTAAAGCCTAGTAGCCTACCCCCAAGCCCACATAGTCCGATGTACACACGTACGCACACACACACTTCAGTTCGGGCATAAGCGATGATAATTATTAGAGCCGCGTATTTTAGTTGCACAATCCAAAGAATGTGCTATTGTACTGCACTGCACTGCACTGGTCAGTGGACGCTAGCAATCTGCTTTTGTTGTTGTTAAAACAACCCTATTTGGTAACATATAGCCTACTATATAACCTCATATTAGATATAGTTTTTATTGTTGTTCAACATGAACAAAACGAAAGCAACGTGAAACATTAACTAAACAAAGCCCACTGTAGGTCTTAAGTAAGATAGTATTAAATAAGTCCATCATTTAGATTCCACTTGTTTCAATTTAGGTTGTTCCCATTTTGTAACTAGCAGATAAACCCAGTTGTTCACTGTAATTTCCACTTCTGCCATCTTTGAGGCATTTTGTTTTCTAATGTAAAAATAACAAAAGTTTTCTCTTTCCCCCCCATTGCAACTCTTTAATCACGATTGCGACACGGTACAGCTGGAACACCAAGCATGTAGCCTTCTTATTTGGAACCATAAGTAGACCCAGGAGATCCCCCACATCTGAGAGAGAGAGAAATGTGTCTGTGTCAGGGTGAAGATTGGGTGCATAACTCAGTGCTTCTCGGAAGCATATATGGAACTGCCTAGTTCCAGAACATTCAACAGTATTTGTTTACTTGTCAAAATACAGCTCACACCCAAACAGTGAGTATGCAGATAAAGCTGGTGGAGAGGAGATGAGAGGAGAGGAGAGGAGCAGAAAGACTAGAGGAGAGGAGAGGAGAGACTAGAGTAGAGGTACATAGACAAGTATGAGAATCTGTGAGTTCTATGGGAGGTGCCAGCCAATCAGCACTCAACAGTGGCTGAGTCTCAAAACAAAACAACATTTTTATGAACCTCAAGGGCAATCCCATGTGTTTCCCTTGAGTGTCCCTTTAAATTAATAAGGAGAACATTTCTAATGGAGAGCAGCAGGGACAGAACGCACCTCAGCAGACCATGTAGTAAAGGAGTGGGTATAAACAGAGACACTATTTAGAGGAGACATACCACTTGGAGAATGGAGCTCTATCGGAGAATTATGAAACGCAAATATGGCAGTTGGAGGAACATTTCCAAATAAGCAAATAGTCTGCTTTATAACTGCCAAGCGTTAACCTATTTACTGTAACCAATCATGCGGTTGCATTGACGTAAGCCACCTGTATATGTCTTCCTAAATAACTGCGAAGAGCATTTCGAAGATGGCTGCCTGCAAGTGGTGAGACTTGCCAAGGACTTTGCTATAAGTCCAAATCTGCATCTTACGTACAGCATCCCTATATGGGTTGGGCCCATCTTCTGTCCCCAGAGACGTAGGGTGTTTGGGGCTGGAGGGGGGGTTAGGTGGCCTCCTAGGCTATATGGAGAGATAGCATCTATCACATGTTAACTGGCAGGGCTTGGCACATCGCAGAACCTTTACTCAGTGAAGCATCCCCGCAACACGGACACAGCCAATGCTGGCAGAGATTAGCGGCTTCAAAGACAAGCTGCGCCCAGAGATTTTAACTGCATTAGTAAGGGAGGGGAGAAGGGCTTACAACTCAATCTGTCATAATTATAAAACGATTGTCATTCTGAGACTGATGAACGCCTATACAGGATCAACACAACGGAAGCTTAGTAGTGTATGAGTGGGGTTTGATCAGCAGACTGATTTTATGCTCCGATCCCATGCGGATCTATCAGGAGGTACATTCACACAAGCAGCCAGAGGTCATTGCCATGACCAGCAGTGAGCCGCGAATAGCTTTTGCCCTCTTGCGCTGCGCCTCTGATGCTATCACCAGGGCGAGAGGCTGTGGACATGCACCACCAACCACAGAGCCCTGACTAGCAAAATGGCTGTACGGAGTAGTCACAGTGTTTGTGTATGTGTGCGTGTGTGTGTATTTGCTTGTATGTGATCCGGAAAAAGTCCTAGATCTGTTAATTGTCCCAGATCCCAGATCAGAGTGGCCTCAGGAGAGTGATAAATCACTGTAGCCACGCCTGCTATATGCACGCTCACACCCTGCCTCCAAAGCACACACTCGAATAAACAGGGCAGGGCCTCAGCTATTAAACTGGTGACGTTAGTGGGGCTAGTGGGCCTCTTGAGTTGGGTCTCAGACCACTGCGTGTCTGCATTTCACTGTGTCAGCAGGTAGATAGCGTCACTTAAATAGGTCAAACACTGCTGGTCAGATGGTTGTCATCTTCAGATTCATGTTATTCATGTTACCGGCAATTTGAATTGAGTTTTGAGAATTGTGTTTAAGGGCTGCTGGCAGATAAAAACATGTCACCACTGACATACGTCACACCAGCAATTACAATGAGTAGGCTGAGTGACAGCTGAAGCAGAGGAGTAGGACATTTGACGCACACAAGATAAACAGTGATTCTGTCAGCCATGTGTGAAGATAGTATGTTGAGAGCTGCAGGCAGCAGCTAGCCAGGTTCTTACATAGTCTTATGCAGAGAAGAGTAGAGAGGAGGAGAAGAGAGGAGAGGGGAGGAGGGGAGAGATGGCCTGACCTGCTCCTACTGGCAGACGGAGAGGCCCGCAGCACACCGAGGGAGGGAAAGTGAGGTCTAATGATGGACAGGACCACAAAGAGAGTGAGAGGAACGGTAGCCGCCAAAGAAGGGATGAAAGCGGACGTTGGAGAAAGAGGCATGGGCGGATTAAAAAGGCACTGCAAGCACATCAGGTAGAGAGAACGAGGAACGGGGCAGAAGACAACACGTCTGCCTCAGATGGAGTCAATATTTGCTCCGTTCCACCAATGCTATGGCACTCGGATCAAAGCGTGGACTGTGTGCTCCTAAGCGGGTGGAGGAGGGGGGGGGGGGGGGGGGCATACACCCTGGGGA
>JAODUH010066755.1:22608-41358 GCA_027564835.1 Typhlichthys subterraneus
CCCCCCCCCCCCCCCCCCCCCCCAGAAACCCGGGGGAGAGAACAGAATCTGACTCCAGTCCAAGACAGTGTGCTTGGATGGGAGCTGTAACAGTACGGCATGTGACTGGATTTTGTTTTCTGGGATCTTGGGTTGGAGTTCTGCAAGGCTCTGTCTCGCTGACTGGCGGGTGTTGTGCGGGTCAAACAAGAGCCACCGGTGTGTATGGTGAATGAAAGACAGAGATAAGACGCAGGTGAGGTGGTGGTGGGCTTGGGGGAGAGGGGGGGTGGTCCCTGCTTTACTGGGGGCCGTGTAAAGGGGGACAAAGGATTCACCAACTGGACCCTAATTGGCTTACAAAGCTGCAGCAACGACCATGTCCAATTACTGTATTACCGCACAGCAAACAGCATGCGTGTGTTAACGGCCATCTCCCGCATGGCTGTTCAGAGAGAGAGAGAGAGAGAGAGAGAGAGAGAGAGAGAGAGAGAGAGAGAGAGAGAGAACCACTAATAAATGACATAAGCCATATATACTGTAAATATTTGGAGCTTATGGCCACTAAACTCCCTTCCCTAGCCTTGTATACACTGAACAGTCGGCTGGGAGGAGTGGTCCCAGGACAACTAGGTAGGTTTAGGTTACTCTGTAGGAGCAGGAATGCCTGAAACAAGCTGAGGTGAAGCGTTTGAGGTCAGCCTTTCCTCCTCTTACTCCCCAAGGCTATACGGAGGTCCAGCACTGCTCCGTTCAACGGGCGATGGAGAGACACCGTTCAAGGATTACTAGCATCACATTCATATCGTATTAGTAGAGGATTTGCATGAGAGAAACTAACCAGCTAAAATACATTCCAGTAGGAAATGATTTCCAGTGTGGCTTCAATTACAGCTTTGTTTGTGTATTTGGAAAGGGTCCATTGTTGATGCTCAATAATTTAATTTACTCCTGCAATTGGTTAGAGTAAATCGCTTCTCCTTTCAAGTAAGTCAGAACATTAAATTAATCTATGGTCCATTCAATATATATGTTATTATGTTATTAAACCCGTAACTGTGCATTACGGCCATGCTTGAAATGCACTGTTCTTTGTGACGTGACATGCTTAGTAAACAATCATCAAATGGTTTCAAAGTCATGAAGACCAACTAGTTAGTCACCCATCAGTTTAGGCTCAGATGAATCAATACCGCAGGTGAAGGATCAGGGTCAGCACAGCATGTGACCATATATTTAAATACATCTTCTTATCAGAACTCTTGTGCTGCCAATTGGTTTAATAAACCCCGTCTTCTCATCCAGTATGATTTGGAGAGCTGCGGCACTCTGGATATCAGATATCCCAGTGTTCCACACTCATTGGCACAAACCCACGGAAGCAAATTCAAAACTGATGCTTGCCTCTACTGCTCCCTCGCTCTAGTTAAAACCGGAGAATTTACATTCGCCGGGAGTGAGGAATGGAAAATTTAAATATTTGTAAGGGGGCTTGGTCGGATGCAAGTTCATTCTCTAGGTCGTCTAAACTGGCCGAAGAGTCAACAGGTTTCTTGGAGGCCCCCTCTGAACGCACATCTCCTCCCTCACGATTTCTCTGCCCTCACATTTGAACAGGTTGGATATAATAATAAAATTGCACGCCTCATTCATGTGGAGACACTTGATTAGAAAGAGACAGTCTCCGGGGCTCATTATATCCTCTCCCCTGATGAAAGATGGGAAAACAGGATCACAGTGTGTTGAGCATAGCAGACATACAAATAGAGCAATCAAAGCCAACCTGAAACTTTACAGTACGGCGCTTTTTTATGTACTGTAAATGTGCACATTCCTGTTTCTCTCTATACTGTACAATCTCCAGCTCTGTGTGTGTGCGTGCACAAACATGGCACATCCGCTGGATTCATACTCATCTTGGTCCAAATCCAAGTAAACCGCCAATCAAAGGTGTAAAGTGCACACTGGTGGATTACAGTGGAGACGTTCAGACTGCACGAGGCAGCAGCCAGATTAAATAACAAGCGATATGGGCAGGAACCCGTTCACATAAACAGAGAGCTACATGATTGATCAGAGGTTGTTCAGGCGAAGTCTCTGGATCCTAGAGACGGAGTACCTGGCTGGAGCATGTGGGCATGCAGGCAGTGTGGGTGGGCCAAGGTGGTCTGGGGGGTATCCAGTTGAAGTGCAGGACCTTCCAGTAGTGTTTTCCAAATTTCACATTCACAAAAAGGAATTTGTGTTTGTAGCCCTGAGAACACAATACAACCCACACGCCCAACAGCATAGGTCTGTATGCATGTGTTTTCCCCAGCCACACCTGGACAAACATTCCACATTATTTAGTGATATTCCCTTTGGTGGTAATTTACAATACCCTATCCAAACATTTCCTCACACACACATATACAATGGTGTGGTTGCCCTGCAGACTGACTGCATGGAAACACTCGGCCAGAGAGGGCAGGTCTAAACAGAGAGTACTATTACTACAACAAGTCCAAAACGTGCGTGTTATTTACTGTTTGGGCCCTGTCACTACTTGGCAAATGGTCCCACAAACCTCCTGTAATTGTTTTCAGGGGCTTGGCTTTCTAAGGCTTCTGTGGCTGTGACCAAATTCTCTCTCTCTCTCCCCCGACACTATCTGTACACACAAACACACACACAGGATGTACAGGTTTACGGTATTTATAACAGGGTGGAAAGGAAAGCCCAGCCTCACAGTCTGCCTATTTCAGGAGTCAACCTTCACTCAGTCAGGCTGACAGGTTCCCAGTGATACAGCAGAACAATACAACCCCAGAACATATTTGTCTTCTGCTGACCTGCTAGACCCACCCCCACACCCCACCGGCTGGGTCACCATCACCATAACTCCTTCCATGAAAATAGGACTTCAGGAAAAGTGCTTCCCACTGTTAGAATACCCTTCCTGGACATTATTTAGCTCTTATCTCAAACTGGTGTCTAATGTGCTCTAAACCTAAATAGATGAAAACCATTGTAAATAAGTCATTAAAATAATATATTTTTTTAATAAATATATATATATATATATATATCTTTTTTTTTTTTTCCTGACCTTTTATTAATTATATTTTGGAGGACCCCCAGTTGAAGACCTCTGGTCTACACACACACACCTATTAACATGTTGTTCAGCGTGCCCCCAGACCCACTCAGTCACCCCCTTTGCCTAAAAATAATTTCCTACAAGTGAGAGAGATTGCCTTGAGTGTTCGTGTGTGCTGAAGAGAAGAGATGGTGAGCCACAAGATAGGCCCAGAGTAGGGGGTGCCAACAGGCTACAGCAACAGGATATTGCTATCTGTGAAGTAATGGGCTGGGAGTGTTTACTGGAGGTAATGGTCTGTGTCATCTATGTAACTACTGTGTGCTCCCCGTTGCCATTAAAGAGCTTTCATCTACAAAGAGCATGGCAGCGTATCAACTCACAAGGAAAAAAAACAACATTGCCATATCAAGGGAACTATATTTCAACGCAAACAGCCATGAAACTGAATCCTTTTTTCCCCCTTTACAATTAGTGAGCAGCAATCATTTGAGATGGTATAGCTTAACACTGTGTAAACCATGCCTAGCTACAATTTCTGGCATTTCTGATTCTACATTCTGAACAAGGTTTGACTCCTTATCTGCTGATCCATTACATTGACTTGCCCACAACTTACTGGGGATCAGCTCCTCTGTGCCTGCTCCAAATACAGTGTGAACATGCTCAATATACCTGTGCAGCAGCAGCCAGCAAAAACGTAATATCTTCTAATTGTTTCTAAGCAGTCTGGGTTTTCACACACCTGGAAACTGGACTCCCCCCCCCCCCCCCTTCCCCTTTCACCCTTGACGTTCCTGTTGTGTGAAGGTTGTCTTTTCCATTCAGCTGCTCTCTCAATGTGGAACAAATCCAGCCATTTTCTGACCTTCTTTCTAACCTGCCTGTTTTCATTAAACACTGGCTAACACCGCTCCCATTTTAGTCACAAATGGCTCTGCAACCATTCCTTCTGCCAGTCTTTTAGAGGAATTAATATCTCCCTTTTCTGATATCACTACACAGCCTGTAGGCTACAAGTGAGAGGTTATCAGATTAAAGGCATTTAGTCAACAAATCACTGCCCCTGCAGACCGACTCATTTGACAAGGGTATTAAAATAGTGTTCTAGGATGTTATCAGTGACTGCAATGAACTGATGAATCCTCTTGGTAGTAACGTCACAGACCAGGAGAGGGTCCACCAAGAAATGTTACACCATGTTTAAAAAAAAACTAAAACTGTTTTATTACAAAAGCAGCAGCCATTCATTTGGACAATACCGATAAAGCTGTACATAAACAACAAACGTATACATTGTGACTCAGAACTCCTCCTCGTTGCTCCTTCCGTCTCGGAGCTGCATGAGCGAGGTGAGAACCTCCTCCACGGGTCTCCTCCCTAACTGCTTGCCCCCTCTGCTCCTCACGCTCACTGTGCCACTCTCGCACTCCTTCTCCCCCACAACTGGGAATGCAGAAGAAGAAAACAAAATCTGATTCAGTAACACAAATAGCAATGGGATAACAGATTGGTAAAGCAACTCAACTATGGTAACGGCACCATTACATAAGCTTTTTTTGTTTGTTATTAGATCCTTCACCCTTACCAAATACGTAGTTGTACTGGGCCAACTGTGCTGAGCGAATCTTCTTATTTAAGGTCGCTCCCTGATCTTCATTCAAATCAGCAATAAAGCCAGCTTCACTGAATTTCTGGACCAACTTAAAATACAGAAGTGCCTCAAATTAGAAGGAACCTCCGCCCATTATTCTTAAAGCAAACAATTACAACATATGCTAGTCAAGTACAGAACCGCACATTCAGAACTGACCTGCTGAACATATGACTCACTACTGCCCCCCACAGGGATAACCATGACCTGAGCTGGAGACATCCATAGGGGCCTGAATGAGGTAGATATGAGAGTTAAGTTAAAATCCAATTGTAATATAGTCACAAGACTCAGACTTTTTATCATTTTATTTATTTAAAAAAAAAAAAAAACATCTGTGTGACTTGTTTCCATGCCCCTTTATAATAACAGTTTTGAAAAGTGCTACACTATAAATATAGCTTATAATAATCATCACCACTCACCATTTCCCTCCAAAGTTTTCAGCCAAAATAGCGATCATTCTCTCCAGGGATCCCAGCACCGCTCTGTGGATCATCACTGGCCGAGAGGCATGCCCATCTGGCCTGAGATAGAGGTCAGAAGTCAGAATTAGAGAGGGCATGGATACAAACCTATTAAACTGTTGTTAGCTAACTAGTCGGGGGAAGTAAGCACATTTTTAAGTCAATACACTGTCAAATTCACCAAAAATCTGCTCGCAAAATCTGCACAAGACAGAAAAAAAAATCTAGTACTTCATCACTGGCCTGGCTCCATAAAAAGGAAAATGAAAGAAAGTGGCGAACAACGTTATAAACAACAAAGCCGTTTGGCTTCGTAATGGCTTCGTAATGTGTTTCAACGTGGGGGGCAGCGCTTAATAGTGTAGCAGGTTTCGATGGCTACTGGTTAAGGGTATGCTGAACAGGACTGAAGTGAGTCACATACTCACCCAACGTAATGGAGATCAAATCTGATTGGAAGCTGGAAGTCTAATTGAATTGTGGCACACTGGTGTTGTCGGCCAATAGCATCTTTAATCTGGATGTCAATCTTGAGAAAAATTAAAAGGAAGGTATTGCAAATAGGCCCATTTTTCTCAGCTCTAGTCAACATAGACCAGCTAATTTGCAGCAAAATCATGTGTTGGGTTTACTTTTGATCACTTTAATGTCATTACAGTAGCAAATAACTATTAGCAAAGAGGCACACAACCGTCAAACACATGAATCGGATACAAATAAGTAACACTTAAACTGAAGTAGTTCATATGACAACAAATTACAGATTTTAAACAAAAATGGAAAGAAACCAAGCAGGCAAGATGGTAAGACTGTGTGTGATTAGAAGTAAATATGGCATACTATACAGCAACATATTTTAACTATTGCTACAACATCCCTTGTTTTCTGACCTTTGGTCCGTAGAAGGCACCATCTCCTGGGTTGAGCTGCCAGTGTTCCCCAAACTGATGCAGACTTCTTTCCAACTGCTGCTCAGGGAGGGAGGGAGGGAGGGTCAGAGAGAGATGCGTAAGAAGGCATGCGGTGGTTTAGCCGAACGTAAATGTCATACACATAATTACAGTCACTTCAGTTTCCTTCTCTGCGCAGCTAAGAACCATAAAGCTCAATTGCATATTTAAAAAGAGCCCCCACAGAGAGTGGTCTCACACACACTAAACTCAATACATTTCTTTCACAGACGCAGCTCATGGTTAAATGGTATGAATATAGGAGATGAGGTTTGCAAAAGGAATTCTCCATGAAGTGTGATTTAGTGGTTCCAGTTTAGTATATACACACAGCTGGGTGGTCTTTTACCATACAGTATGGCCTTTTACCCTCTTGACAAACAATGTGCATTCCAAAATATATTAATCCAGGTGTGTGTGTGTGTGTGTGTGTTTGTGTTTTAGGGAGTAGATTAATAAAGATTAACTAATAAACCGCTTTGATTACTCTCCATTAATAACACTTTGTGCTTTTTGTTCTTTTATGGACGGGACAGTAAAGAGAGATTGGAAGCAAGTGGGAGTGAGATATCAGGGAAGATCCACCAGGCCAGATTTGAACCCAGGCCCATATGGTCACAAAGCTATCATTTGCGCCACAACTCCAGCCTGAAAATAGTAGTCGTTTGCTGCTATATTAAATGTTTAAAATATCATATAGACACATTTTAAAGTACAATCTGGAACACTAAAGAGGAGAAGATATTGGGAAGAGATACACAATGCAAGCAGGTGTTTCCAGAGTGCGGCAGAAAGTCTGCATATGAAGCGGCAATATTTATTTACGTGGATGGTGTAGCTATAGCCTAAAAGCCCTTAACATACTACCAAATGCCTGGCCTCGCGCCTCGGCCATTTCTGAATACAAAAAAAGTGCTTTGAAATTAGCGATATTTATAACTACGGTTTGTATGTGCAAACATGGATCTAACTAAGACATTAGCTGGAATAAATATTTTTTATATATGCCTAGAACTCATTTGGAAGCCAAGTAGGGCCTCCATTGCTGTCTGAAGTGGGCTTAAGGCTGTCGAACATGCGCAGTCAACTCGTATGTGTCAATACAGCGCACAGTCCGCGGATCTCCGCACACAGAGACAGAACCAATTACAGTAGATTCTATCCTGTAACCTGGCTAGTGGCGTCAATAACACCCGGGTGTTTCGCTTTTTATATGGCAGCCTATAGGCTACTAAAGAGTAAAGTATTTCTATTTGGCATTGCAAATTGTAGTCCAAAGCGCCATCAGGATACTTTTTTAACTGTAAACTTTCCTTCTCCATCGTGCAGTCCCTCTGATAAAGTAAGTGCTTCGTCATTTGCGATAATCATAACGCCCCAAGCCCTAGTTTGTTTGTTTACCTGCTCGGCAGTGTCCCACAGCTCAGGGGCACCCAGGCATGGCGTAGGCCGCGTGGAGAGGAGGCAGTGGAAAGAGAAGCCAAACACTCGATACACGCTCCTCACAAAGTCCAGACATGCCAGGATCTCTTGCTCCAGCTGTGGAGGAAAGGCACGCGCAAGAACAAAGAGAGAGAAAGCAGAAGAAATGAGGAAGCAACCCTTACAAACACTGCTTACATTGCTTACACACACACACACAGCAGGAAAGAAAAACAAGGAAACAGAGGTGAGAAGGTTACGTTCCTGGCTGACTGGATAAGTCAAGCAGAACAGTGTTCTGGTGATCAAGTTAGCGTTTCAGAGGTAAACATGTCAATTGTCGCGTGATGTGACTTATTACTTTGTGACCAGACACGAAGCTAATGGGAGGGTGGTGGACCACAATCAGCATTCTGGGAACTTTCCAGGCCATAAGCGTTACCAGGTTACTCACACACACACACACACACACACACAGAGGCGCAACTGTTCCACACTTAGCCCGGGCCCGGTTGAAGAGCTTTCATGGTCTTCTATTATAGGTCTTTGTAATCCGTGACTAACATTCCATGCATTTTCCACATGGTTGCTGGTGCAGTTAATTATTACGTGTTAAAAGAGAGGTCATAGTCCAGTGGGTGAGAGAAATGTAAGGGGACCTTTGGACAAGCATTTGCTGCCATCGCGACCCAATAGGATTCATGTTGTGAATGTCAATCGAACGAGTGTCATTCCTAGGATTGCGAATGTGCCTTTGTAGGCCTACCTGATCGGGTGTGCAGAAGATGTGAGCATCGTCTTGGCAGAATCTGCGGACCCTGGTGAGGCCCCCCAGGGCTCCGGACAGCTCGTTGCGATGCAGTGCTCCGAAATCAGCCCACCGCAGTGGCAGCTCCCTCCACGACCGCAGGCGTTGCTCAAACATCAGACTACAGACCAGAGAGAGGTCAGGGACACAAGAACCAACAGCAGAGAACAGGGAGTGTATTGTGTGTGTGTGTTCACCAGTGTGCAGGGCAGTTCATGGGTTTGAGAGCGTAGGTCTGAGAACCTTCAGATGTCACAGTGAACATGTTCTCACTATAGTGCTCCCAGTGGCCTGAGCGCTCCCATAATGCAGTGCTGTACAGGGTTGGGGTCACCACCTCGTTAAAGCCTCGCCTTCGATATTCACTCTAGTGGAGGTCAGGCAAGGTCAGGGAGTCCAGTGAGAACGATACGGTTGGACAAAAGGTACAGAAACATAAATGCAGGATAATTTAAGCAATATCCTCACTGCTGGGGTGAACATAACACATGTGCCAGTGTTGTGTTTGTGTGCATGTATGACACTGTAGCAAAATGTGCTAAATAATACACATTGGCATTAATGATGGTAAAAATACAAAACAAACTCGAAGTCATATGGTGTGCTTAACTCACTCCTTATGCTTGAAGAAGCAGTTCTTAGAGACCAATCACTATTCGCTACTATAGAGTATTTTAAACGGTTTCAATGCTCATTTTCCACAGTATCGATATGGAAAGTGTTGTGCTTTCACGCAACACAAGATCGTCTCCCCGACAGCCAGTTGACACGCGCCAATATTAATTATTATTACCGGTAAGACCGGTAACCTATAATGTATAACTGTTGTCTAAAAGCAATATCACAAGTGTGACAACAGACTACTGGTATTATTTTTGTTGGCCCAACAGCACAACTGGACAGCTACTGTATCGTGCAGCCTACATTTACCTGTAGCCTGTTTCCATTCATTGCGCAGTGAAATAAGATTCTGTTGAGTCGCTTTGCTGGCATGCTTGATTCTGATGAGTAAATGTTGTTCGGCGCCGTTTGTATTCCATGAACGTTACCAAGTGCTGTGGTTAGAACTTAGAACGCCTGTAACGCGGAGTGATTTTTTCCCCCCTCACATAAATAGCAACATGTGTTGACATGCTGTGGGGTTTGTCCGGTGCTCATATGCTCAGTCTATTAAATGTGACCCACGGCAGAGATTGGAGCTGTGTAAAATACTATCTCCATTGGTACAGATGTAACATGGAAACCGTTTTGAACCATTAAGTGATAGTAGGCTACTAATTTGTAAAAATCCTTGTGGTCTGTTAAAGGATACAGTTAATTGACACCCCCAGTCAGAAGAATATATAAATAGGCCAGTATCCTACATTTGGCTTTAATTTAAAATGCATAAGATTGCACTGTTTTCATTTTACCTTGATCCATTTTGAATGTGACCTAGGTTTTTGAAAAGGTGCACCACATGGTAGGCCTGCTTTAGCAAGAATAATTGTTTTCATTGATGTAAAAAGGTTGTAGTGTTAATGTTTACTACAGTTATTCAGCTGTTCTGCCCCTAGCCTAGACTACCTCGTCATGTTATAGCCATGTCCTACTTTGAATGAAGACCTAGAAGTTTAAGCCCTCAATCTTGTGTCAATGTATTGTATCGAAGTTAGACATTTCAGTATCGTGACAACACTAAGACGTGCTGCACGTGTTTGCATGATACAACATAAATACATTAATACAAAAAATGAATAAATATTCAACAAAAAAAAAAAACAGCCGGCCAAGTGAGTGAGATGACGTACCTTTATGAAGTCGGTGAGAGTGTTGTAGATGTGTGCTCCTTTGGGCAGGAAGAAGCAGCTGCCTGGACTGACGTCGTTGAAGAAGAACAGCTCCTGCTCCTGAAACCACACGCCCACAATCCATCATGTCCTCCCAGCAGACACCGTTCTCCTGTCACCGCTTTCGCCTTACCTTGCCGATACGCCGGTGGTCCCTCTTCTGCGCCTCCTCCTGCTCACGCTCCCACTGCTCCTTGTCCCGCTCCCCCGGGAAGGCCACTCCTATCAGACGCAACAGGCCCGAGGTCTCCGGTTGATTGGCCAACGTGACTGAAGACACCTGGATGTTAAAGAGTGGCAGATGGAGGACTTAAAGGCAGGGTTACTTATTCTATGCTTGCCAACTTCCAGCTCAAATCAAAAGCCAATATCCTGCCACAGTGCCGCCTCACACATTGAAAGGCATTGTGAAGCAAGGCGTAGTACTATGGCTTTGATGGTGTGAGCGGTGGTCGCCACTTTGTTTATGCTTCCATTTATCCCATACTTCTGTGTTTTTCCCCACATACACAGAACGGTAAGCTAGTGAAATGCGCGGAGATATATGATGACTTTGACAAAAAGTGTAGCTTACAATCTCTGACTATACAATTAATGAAGGACACCACTGAAGATCAAGCGTCAAAAAGGAGCAACACTGGTAGAAAAGAGGGGGTCTGACAGTGATGGCTGGCCGTGTGTGTGTGTGTGTGTGTGTGTGTGTAAGCCTCGAACAGGAAGCTGGCCTATGAATAATAATAATAATAATAATAATAATCCGCTGCTGTTCCCCTTTCCAGCCTGGCTGCAGTGGAATCCTAGCCTGGCTCCAGAGATTATAGTCTGGAAACCCTGTTCGCTTTTAGCGTTTTCACAGCCACGCTGCAGGCGGTCCAATCAGGGTGGCTAAGTGTGATGACTTTGAAGTCATTTTGGTTTCTCCAAATAGTGTTAACAGTGCCATCCCAGACTAGCTAGTAACAGTCCACTACAGTATGTAAAGGCTACCTCGGCCCAGACGCAGAGAAATGCATTAAACCAGCAGGCGGTCCCCAAAACAAAACATCAACTGCTTGATGCTTTGGATGTTTTGATGAATTAAAGCTGCTGTCTTAAGTTGTATCATAGCTTTGAGTTGAGGGTTTTACTTTGTCTAATGAGAAGAGCAAAATACACGCATTTGTTAAGCACACACCCCGGGAGCGACAACGTGATAATACAGCTTACTGCACCACACCATGTTATTTTGAAAATGAAAGGGGAAGAAACTGAGGTACGTACACGCATGTGTCGTCAACACACACACACCTGGAGCATTTTGAAGACTTTAAGGAGGCCTGTGTGAGGAAGGATAGGTCCACTGCATATCCCAATGCTGTCTCCACACCTAAGAAATACCCCCACCAAAGTCAGCTTTAACACGTCAATATGAGTAAATAAATCAACGTGTGTGTCTAGTCTATGCAGTATGCAGACATCCCAACTCTCCCGGAAGCTCCAGCAGTCTCCGGCATTTTACTAGTGGCTCCCTGACCCCCACAAATAGCATACAATCTCCCAGAAAAGTGAAATCTCTTCAAAAATTGAGCGAGAATAGGCAGTAAATGTAGAGCGAAATATTCTCGCCTCGGGTGGGGGGTGGGGTATTAGTGATCATACAACGACGTTGCGTCAGGGAAGGGGGGGGGGGCGGGATTAGGGATGGGGAGTACGAATGCGGACGGACAACGATGACTCCCGGAAGGGAGTTCCAGGAGGTTGGGAAGTCTGTATGTATATCACAAATATACACATGCCTGTACACAGTCACGGTTGGGCCATTCATCTGCTCTTCAGCCAGCTGTAGTCTCAGTTCACTTTTCTACATATTTTAAATGAACACACATCAAATCACACTTCAATTTGGCCAACTGTAAAAGAAAACTCACTAAGCAAACAGACACATAACTGGCACACCTTAACATGGGGCATTCCTGGCAGGTGAGTAATAATTATAAAAAAGGACAGATATGTAAACAGTCAATTATACAAGCTGCTACAGGTACACTTCCAGTGTCTGACTTGTCTGAAGATTAATTAGGCCTAAATTGTAACACTGAAAGTAAAAATTTGAGGATGACTTTATAACAGAAGTGAAGGCTGTGAAGTAAACAAAACAGTGTTTGCAAACAAAACAACCTATTTATAATCGTCTACTAACTTTAATCACCCGACCCCCCCCGACCTATCTTTTGAGAATAACAGTGTGGGCTGACCTGGAAGAGCTCTCTGACTTCTTCTGCATTTAACTCCAGTACCGAAAGAGGAAGTTCGAGGGCGGCCACCTCCCTACACTTCTCCTCCACGTCGTTCAAGGACAAACCACTATGGGTCCACACAGGGTAAGATAAATGTCTACAGGTCAATGACAACAGCATGAGGATTTAAGAGAGATTAAAAGAAAACATTTGCAAAAAAGGACAGTTAGGAAGAGGCCACCTTGCCAGTGCCACCTTTAAAGGAGATTAACACTTAAAGGGTCAGAGTTAAGGGCCAAAGAGACTTTTAAAGAATAATCTGAAGAAAAGCACTCTTGGAATATCTACCATTACACCCATTGGTCTTGTTTTATTACATTTTAACATTATTCAATAATACAGCAAATTTTAAACATTATGTAAAAAAGCAAGTGTTACAAAACCTTGCTTGTGATTTAAGAGTGGCTTTCCGGTCTTCCTTTCGCTGAGGACAGTGAATTAGGTGATGCTGACTGTGAATCAATAGTCTGTGTCTATACAAAACAGCTCTAAAAAATACACTTGACCCTTTATCTTTAGGATGAGTATGATGACATGCATGGTGATTTTATCCATTCTGTTAAGTTATAACCTCCTGCATACTGTGCAAAGTATTACAGTAGCTGAAGACTGCCTCACACTTTCTCCATAAGGTAGTCACAGTAAAGCCCAGATTCCATCACTCCTTCTCTGCACACATCAGCACCAAACACCCCCTCTAGCACCCCTCCAAGGACACACGTTCCAGTTCTCCATGCTGCCTAGGAAAGGGCATTAAAAGAAAATTATCAAAATGAGAAAGCACATGCAAACACCTGTGCTTCATACTCTATTATACATTTCAAAAAGAGCTCAAATCAACTGGAAAGTTCAATCAAGTGGGAATACCTGTTTGCCCTCTACTGTGTCATACTGCAGAAGATTTAGTTCGCAGTCTGCCTCTAGGGGTCGTAAAAGTTCCCAAAGCTGCCCATTCACTTTGCTTACCAGCACTCCCTTCACACTGCAGAATATTAAATAAGAAAATATATTTATCAACAGAAAAAAACAAAGGTTTTTTTAGAGGTCTTGAGAAAACAGCCATTTGGTCACATCTTACCGTGCCCTCTCAGCAACATATAATGGTGTGGTTACACCGGCAGTTCCGTTTACTGTTCTGCCATCAGCCAATTTGATAGTTAAAGGTCTTTCTAGAAAACGAGCTCTTTTCACATCTCGTTTCTGTTCCCTGAGACACTCAAAAACTCGCAGCCTCTCAGACAGAATGGGGGTCACCTGCAGCTTAAAGACAAAAGGATGGAAGGACACATTTGAAGGTCAAAAGTCAAAAGGGATACATTGACGAAACAAATTAATAGTGCAATCAAATAAAAAAAAGATGGAGCAAATGAAGAGGGTATGGTAGAAGCAGAAAAGCAGGAGGGGAGACAAGACAGCTGTCAGTCATTACTACAAACATTAAGAAACACTAGACAACTGTAACATGGCGGTTGAAGGCAAAGGAGGGGTGTACAGGGTCAAGATGTGTAATTACAAAATCAATCTTTAGTTGAAGACATTATACATTTTAAACAAACTTCAACTAGCCCCCAATAATCCACGTTAATAAGAAAAATAAAAAAATCACAACACAACCCAGCTTATATTAGGTCCTAATTGCAAGGTGTTCCATCAGAATGTAACCTTGTGAAAATGTAAAACTCCAAAGACCTAGTAGAATATTATTAATAACAGCTGTCAAACAGATAATCTCATAAATGGGTAAATGTCAGCTGCTTATCTTGTATTGAAAAATAGCGGTATACCTTGCTGAAGTGCCTAAACAGAGGAAGTGTTGCATGTGCAGCCGGGCCGATAACTGACCGTAACAAGTGTGTAGCCACCATCCTAAACACATGCGCTTAGAACGACAACAACATTAGAACCCCACTCTACATTAGTCTCTTCACTGCGTGCGGCCATTACACCGGAAGAACCGATACATGTCATGGGTAGAGCCGATTGGCCAATATGATAAGGGGCGGAAACTCGCCGTGCTAGGAGAGCGTGCTCGTTCACGAGCATCTACTCTACATGCGCGCACACATCCTGCAAGCTCAAAGATAGCGACAGCCTACCTGAGCATTTGTATTGATTACTAACTGAAATAGGCATTATGCACATATGATGTGCAGCTTGTAACTAAATAGAACATCTCGTTCATGTTTGAAACGCAAGGTATAAAGAATTTAACGTGGACAGCCATAATTATAAAAATAAAAAATTAACATACTGGAAACCTATACTGCGCATCGAATTTGATACTATAAAACTGAACTATTTGAAATTTTAAATTGATTGACAAAACAGAACGACATTGAGGGCAACAGAAACATCCACAACCAACATGTAGTTTCACCGTGCAATAAACCGCGCAATAAAGGCGCCTTCGTTCTAAGAAATAGGCTCCTACTGTTCTAAAACTGTCTACATTAAATAGTGTAAGTGCAGCAAAGGCGAGTGACGCTATGTACGATACCAACAAGAATACTGTGCGTTAGGTTAGGCTACATTCAGTTCTGTAGACTACGAGACACTTCTGTAACGGGGGCACATTTCAATTGCAGTTTTTTTAACCGATTAAAGAAAAAAAAACAACTATCAGGAACAATTTATCCTTCATCAAAATCAATTAGTGCTGCGTTAAATAAGTGGATTTTATATATTTCTCCAAAGCACATTAAATAGCCTACTGAAGTACCACTGAACGACCACTTGGCAGCGCTGCAATACGTTTAAATGTAGTGATCATTTGAGAATATACTTCAAATGTGTTTTTAAATAAACAAAGTAATACAAATAATAGCCTACCTAAAATGCCTAACCCATATTAACTCATTGATTCACGATCAATAAAACCACTTTCCATTAGACTTGTCATGTTGACTACTAAATCTAATTCTGAAATCATATAGTGTTGAATTCCATGGTAAAATGTGGATGTGGTAGATGATACAGTGAGAAAGGTCAACTTTGTTTGCAGGTTAGGTGAGACCATGTCTTTTTGGCTTCTGGTGTAAAGCCCAAATAATGGTACATATTAAAATATTACAAGTGCAACGCTGTAGTAAACATTACACAGGTTAACTGTTCAATTACACGAAACTAATGATCACCTACGTTAAGGATATTACTTTACTAATAAATAAGATATTGTGCAGTACAACTAGTCAGAAGGTAGACAAGCTATAATGCAATTATAAGCATCTTACAATCAAAATCAGCTGGGCTGTAGCAATTTTAGTAAATTTATAATGAGTTTGTTTGAGTTTTCCAGTAAATTAACATAAGATCTGTTCACATAAAATACTGCAATTGCAATATAAATTTACATATAATCAAATGCGATACACAAATGTATGCAATATCGTGGAGATTTTAAACCAATTAAACAAAACAAAAAAGTGATTTGAGAGGGTAGTAGTGTTAAGATTCTAAGATTAAATGTAATTCTAATAAAATATGTGTATATATATATATCCAATAACTGTCACCACTCTGTCCCTATTAATTTAAAATAACAAAGTTTTTGATAGGTTGTTTGCCTAATTTGAACAGTGAGAAAAGATGTGTGCAAAATATTAACAGATGAGATCACACCTGAAATGATTGGAGTCTGCAAGACCAGTGATAGCATCATTAATCAGGGAAATAACAATGCAGCTCAACATATTGAAACATTTACACACTATTTTCTTTCAAGTCTCCTTTGTCAGTTAGTCTAAAAGATAGTATATGTAACAAGAAGTTATTTACATTAAGTCATTCACAGAAATGCTTCAGATTAAGCCGTCAAAAAAAGGAACGCAAGTGTTAAAGAATATAAGGTATTGTTTGGCAAAGGTTAGTGCGTTGTGTGCTCTAACATACCAAAATGCTCTGTTTGACTCCAGGAAAATAACTTCTGATAGTAGATGTAAATGTTAAATGCATTTGCACTTCTGAAACAGTTCAGGAACACACCATAATTATCATGACTTACTAACCTAGGTGAAAATGTATTTTCCTCTCTTTCCATAATTACATTGCTCACAATGCAAGCATCTACTCAAAATATTCACGTAGAAATGTTTGCTCACTTACGTTGTTGTGAAATACATTTTAACTCAGGATCATTTTAACTCTTGAATAATGTGCAGACGTCAAACATTCTTACATACATATTATCTAAACAATATGGTATAAACCCTCACAAATCAAGGATTAATACCATAATTCTCATACTGGCAAATTATTTCCAGAAAAGTGCAAACAGCAGCTCAACGACTGAAGCATGTCATGAGTGATCTTATGTATAATGGAAAAACACAAGAAAGAAACCACTACGTAAAGGCGCGTTCTAAAACAATTCCTGTATACACTGTTTCCATCTTCCTCCGACAACACCTTGTGTGGATGAAGCTTGACAATAAATGACCAAAAATAAATAAAAAGTGTGCAAATAATGAAAAAAAGCAATGGTGCCAAGAAGTACAGCAAGACAGCAGCTGCTCAAGTGTTTATATATATTAAAATGTAACCTAACAAAAACGAGAAAAAAAAAGGGGGGGAGAAGAACAATTCTCTAAATATAAACCGACCAAAGAAAGTACCCCACCCTCCCCCAGTTGAATTGAAACTGGTTTTATTTTAAGTAAGTCAGTACATGAAGATGCCCGTCAATATTGTTGTTCAAGCTGAAATACTGAGATGAGATGCTCATCGTTTGAGTACCTTCAATCTAATATTTTTACGTTAAGCGTGCAGATGCAGAATAACACGTGTTGCGCTGCACAAGCTATCTCCCCTCTGGTCTTGTGGTGTGAAGACAGAGGTGTGGTAATTATGGTAGAGCATTCCCATTGTGGCTAAAGCAGATTCAAGGCCTCAAGTACATTATAGACTGGGTTGGGTTGTGAGTGATGACTATTGCCTTCTTCCACCAAACAAAGCTTGTCTTCAGTCATTACATTTAAAAGCTTATATATACACACACACAAACACTCAACGGGAGGATGGACTGTTGACATTGCTAGAAAAATGGGAACATTATTTACAATAGATTACACTCTGGGGATCACCACAAAAATCAGTCTTTGGAAGCCCCACATCAACTGCAAAGGAAGAGTTGCATTATAGAACACAACACAGTCGAAATAAGAAATGAACACCACCCACCAGCAATCGTTCACAGCAAAAGAAAATAGTATAACCACCTGTAGTTTCTTTTCTACTCCAACTCTTTTTGTGTCATCCTCCTAGGTTATGACACTGCAGGAAGACCCACTAAACAAAAACCTTTCATCTCCTGGCTGTAGAGGAAAGGAAGGATGGTAGAATTTAGGGTTGGTTGTACATCAATCAGCACTGCATCACTGACTAGGCTGTTACTGTAGAGTGCAAGCTCACTGGCTGCATGTAGTTTCCATACACTATTTACAGAGAACTTTGAATGCTAGATTGGATTCTGGCTATATATATATATATATATATATATATATATATATATAGTAAGAGATTACTGGGATCATACCAGCAGGCCTATCACACACACAGTGTTGGGTTTAGTGTGGTGGTGTGTATCTGGCACTCCTCATCCAGCACATTACAGATGACCACTTCAGTAGCGGGGGGGCAGGAAGGGTCTCTTAGGTGCGTGGAAGGGGCCGCCAGTAAACGCAGGCGCTGGGCGCTTGCCTCCACGGAACCCCCCGGCGTCTTGGCTGAATTTTGGGGCCCGACCTCGCAGCGTAGGTCTCTGGGGGACGGGGGGGGTCGGGAGGATCGGCAAGCGCAGCAGGGGGACGGGGTGGCCGCGGGGCTGCGCCGGGGGGCTGGCGGCGGGCGACTGGGGAGGGCCGGGTGGGCGGGAGGCCGCGTCCGCGGCCGGGGAGGAGGGGGTGGAGCTAGAGGCCGCGGAGGATGTGGGAGAGGGGGAGGGGGGGGGCCTGCTCAGGGGCTCCTTCACTCTGCCCAGTAGGGAGGGAGGGGCCCCCGGGGCGCCCGGGCGGTGCAGGGGGAGCACATGGCGCGGGAGGAACGGCTCCTTGACCGTGCCCGGGCGGGGGAGCTTGGGGGGCTCCCCCAGGAGGGACGTCATGAGTGGGGGGGGCGCCGCCTTGCCGCCTCTCGGCCCGTCGGGTCGGACGGGCAGGGGGATCGGCGGCAGGGGCCGGTCGACGGGCACCAGCACTCCGCCCACCATGACGACGGAGGGGACGCAGGGGAAGCCATGGGGATGGAGGGGGCGCTGCAGCATGGGCGGGGGAGGGGGCCGGGGGATGGGCGG
>JAODUH010066765.1:0-5000 GCA_027564835.1 Typhlichthys subterraneus
GTGTGTGTGTGTGTGTGTGTGAGAGAGAGAGAGAGAGAGAGAGAGAGAGAGAGAGAGAGAGAGAGAGAGAGAGAGATACAGTAAAAGAAGTCAAGTGTGTGGCCACCATTTTATGTGGCTTGTGACACATAAAATGTGACAGTAACACCAAGGAAAGTGCGGATACCAAGTAAACACTGTCGCTGTGACAGTTCCCCACTCTAAACATGAAGACACTGGTATCTACCGCTGTCTACAGTGGAAGGCATTTGAGAGGGCATGACCTGTTCACAATGTATTACCCTATCAGATCTCTTGCTCTCTTTCTCACTCTCTGTGTGTGTGTGTGTGTGTGTGTGTTCGTGCATGCGTGTGCGTGTGTGTGTGTAGGTGTGTGCGTGCATGTGTGTGTGTGTGTGTGTGTGAAGGGCTCTTGGATTCAGATGCTCGCCTGGGAAACTTGGGTTGTGTGTTTCCAACATTTCTCTTAGAGTTGGCTGATGTCTGTGGAAAAACCATCTGTTATGTTTACATGCAGTTTAATAATCTGTTAACACAATTCATTCCTTCTTTATTCCAAATTGTCTCCCAACGTGTTGAGTTTATCATTCCGTAATCCGCATGCTTTGCCCAGCTATTTCTGTGTGATCAGATTAAGATGTGTGATGATGTGTGCTTTTTTGTTGTTGCTGGGGTTAATGCATTCCTTCCATGCACTGTGCTCTATGCACATTTCTTTACTAGTTACTTTTCTAGTATTCCTAGAAGAAGAAAATCAATGTGTTTTTGCCAAAATATGGCACACTGGTTCATTTGAAAAGAACAGACACAGCAGGTGAACAAAATAATCATGTAAGAATTCCAGAAACAAGACCTGCATCTTTCATCTTGTAATGATGTAATGATGGATGGTTTTATTCATGTCCTATAAAACACTGGCTTTCCTTTCCTTTTTTGTGCCTTCCCCACCACTTCAGTCTGTCTGTCTGTCTGTCTGTCTGTTGTGCGTGTGCATGACTAATGGGCGATATGCAGCAATAGAAAAGCAATACCTCATCGTAACTATATGCCAGCGATAAGAGGCCCAGCACCATGTGTTTGGCCCAGGAAGCCTTGCCTTTTAGAAACTCTGTTCAATAAATCAGCGTTCAGTTGATCCCTCATTTGGACGAATAACCTCTGATGGTTACTCTGAGTTACTGTGCTGATTTACAAACTGCCTCTCAGACTTAATGGGATATGCTTTTTATCAAAAAGAAGAAGAAAAAATGCAATTATGTTGGAATAAACACACTGGATTTAGCCTGTCTGTAATGTCTGATGGATTGATTACAATAATGTGTGTGTGCGCGCGCATGTGTTTGCGCGTCTGTGTGTGTATGTTTAAAAATGTATTTCTGTGTGAATGTGCAGGTTTACAGTGATATACGTGTGCATGTTAGCATTTTGCAGTACTTGTGTGCATTAAAGTTGGAGTCAGCGATGCTGGAAATTTATTGTTGATTGTTGAATATTTAACTTAAATCAAAACGAAAACACCTCTCCTTTCAATGCCATACAATATAGTGCTCCCGCAGAAGTTCCACCCCTAAAATTGGACATGCATTTCAAAGTATGGGATAGTGCTGTGCGATCTGCACCACTTTGTGGTTTTATATACAAAGCCAGGGCTGTTGAGAAACACCCGCTTGTACATTCAGTGAACAGATCAGGAAGCTAGGTGACTGTGAGGAAATAGTCACTGAATTTGGCAAAACGTGTATTAACTTACAGTACAATTGACTCTACATTTAATGTGTAAACATGTGTGTTAGTAAGAAAATATTGATACACTCGAATATCGCAATATTATGGTGCGCAATACGGTATTGATACTTGAAAACACAATCTTTTATTTTATTTAATTTTTTTACTTTATTTTTTTGTAAAAGTTAACCTCAAAAGAGAGGAAATATGCTTGTTATCAAGCATATTGTTTCTAATTTTCATCTGCAGTCTCTTAGCAAGTTTACATAAGTGTTTTTGCAATTTTTTTTTAGCGGCACCACACATTAGCCTATGACAATTTTCCACAAATTAGAAATCGCAATATATAGCCTTGCTTACAGTATCGCAATATATCGCAATATATTGCAATGTATTATGTGTATCATATCGGCAGATTACTGCCAATACACAGCCCTTGTGTGTGTTTGTGTGTGTGTTTGTGTGTGTGTGTGTGTGCACACGCGCGCTTGCGCATTTGCACAGAACTTTTGTTTATTAAGCCTTTACTCTGTATCTTTCTTACCTGAATTGTTTAAGTCCTCAGGTTGACACTAAAGTATTAACCCCTTGTCTGCTGTAGGTCATAATAAGTGTTTAATTCAACTCAGACTGTGTGTGTGTGTCTGTGTTTGAGGCGGCGTCCAGACCAGCCGGGGATTGATGCCTGAAATGCGCTGCACGTCTAAACATTAGCTTTGAGAGGTCATTTATCATTTATAAAGCAGGTCATGCCAGACTAGCAGGCCAGACTAGCAGGCCAGACTAGCAGGCCAGACAGCGCTGGTCTCCGTCCTCCTTGACTCAGTCTGTCCTCTGCTGTCTCCTTCACCTTATCTCCTTATCTGTCACGTTTCTCTGGGATCACTGTCTCTCTGAATCTGTTTCCCCTCACTCTCTCTCTCTCTCTCTCTCTCTCTCTCTCTCACTCTCACTCTCACTCTCTCTCTCTCTCTCTCTCTTTCCTGTTTTTCACTGTGTTGTTACTTTCCTTCTCTATCGTTTGTTTGCCTCATCCTCTCTAACCCTCTCTTTGAGCGCTTTCTCTACCCCCCACCCCCCTCATGCACACACACACCCCTCCCCGCCCCCCTTCTCCTAGATGGCACTCTTAACACAATGAGACAGACCATCTAAACACACGTATCTGTGGAGATGTTCTCTCCCCCCTCTGTCCCATCTGGAAAGCCTTAGATCAGACCTCAGCATGTCACCTCACCAGTTAGGAGGTGGGTGTTGTGAGCATCACAGATGGCATAAGTACAACATTATAAACCTGATAGTGCAGAAAGGGGTATTGAGATGGTTTGGGGAGGCTTGTTTTGTCACTTGCTGACATTTGTGGTCCATATGTGCTGTGGCTCAGGTTCACGGCTTGATTCAACCACGTCCAGTCAGACGTGCTGATTGGCTGTTCCATTCCCACCACTGTGTCTGTGAAATGAGTTCATGTTAATTTATGTTTAAATGTTTATTGATTAATTGACGATGGAAACGTTTATTAAATCGCTTGTCACTTGGAGTAGTGTCTTGTGACCGACGGTGCGAGTCCCCGGTGCAGCAGAGAACATCTGGTCACGCTGACCTGGAAAACAGAAATACTGTATGTTTTTGAGCTTCAGAAAGCGCTGCCGACCTGCCCTTGAGCAAAGCACTTAACTCCACTTTGCTCCAAATGTATCTTAAATTGAGTCTTCTGATCTGGAGCCATCAGTGGGATCATTCAGATGTATCTGGTCAATATTTGACATGAGCTTTCCTTTTGCCGTTCCCTCGCATTAAGTGATCGCTCAGGTTTCAAACCATGTTTTCCTTGGCGGTGCTGCTGCAGTCTCTGTGCCTAATAATGGAGTTTCTCCCCCTTGTCTCATCTCTCTCTGCACAGTCATCTGGAGGACAACCAGGTTAGTGTCGTAGAGAGAGGAGCCTTCCAGGACCTCAAGCTGCTGGAGAGACTGTAAGTTCTGTGTGTGTGCATGTGTGTGTGTGTGTGTGTGTGCGTGTGCGTGCATGTGTGTGTGTGTTTCCTAGCTCACACCTGAGTTGTAGTCAACAGAGTAGAGGTGTCAGCGTGCACACTCATCCTCCACCCTTACACACACACATACACACCAGAGACAAGACAGCATGCGCACAGATGTACAGCACAGTACTGCACATATAGCCTACGTGCTTCTTATTGATGGCGATAAAGTTTGTGTTAAGAAGTCAGGACACACATGCACGCACACACGCGCACACACACACACATACACACACACTAGGGTGCTGATACCCTATTAGAGAGACAGACATTTATCTGTGGTTAGTGTTTTATGGCACAAGTAAGGCCCACACATTGCAACCTTCAGACAGGTTTTATTAATGCGTGTGCATGCACAGACACACACTCACACACACACAGACACACCCATACTAAAATATAAATAAAGTACACACAAAATATAACCATCTTGCTTTCTTTGATTTTTATTAACTATCAACCATTAAGTAAATACGATGTGCATTATTTTTTCCTAACTGAGAGGAACATGTCTAATGGAATCCATGGTTCAGGCTATCGTCACACTAGAAATATTTGGTATTTAGATGAGAGCCAAAAGCACGTTTGTTGGTTTTGGAATCAACTTGCCAGTCTTATCTCTGGATTGTTACTTCATATTATTATTACTATTACTATTTATATAGTAATAGACACACACTTGACAACACTATAGATATTGTTGCTGGTAATACATGAACACTACTATAGATATTGTTGGTGGTAATACATAAACACTACTGTAAGTCTGGGTTTTCAGCTGCATATCTATTTCTTACACTTCTACTTAAAGGTGGAGTCAACATTATTGTCAAATTCAGGAAATATCTTATCACGGTCCACTACTGTAGTTTTCCATTCTATGTGCACACAGAACAATAATCTGGTGTTTCTACACAGCCCAGGCTTCGTGAATGTGAACGCAAAGTGATGGCGACAATTTTGTGGGTGGAGCCTCTGAGAGAGCACCCTATGGCATTGACGGGAGAGGTGTTTTTGTTTTAATCGAGTTCAAAGTATCAACAATCTTTCCTCAGCATTAGTGACTCTACCTTTAACAGCCCAAGCCACAGTTCGTCTCAACAGCCTTCAGCAGTTTGAATGGCCGCACCATGTGTCTCTCATCTTCCTAATGGAGATCACACATCCCAGAGAGGAAAGTGACAAGCGCTGCCCTACCTTAACGTTGAAAGGCTCTGTAATGTGGTGTGTCAAC
>JAODUH010066765.1:10000-16919 GCA_027564835.1 Typhlichthys subterraneus
ACAGCACCGTCCTCTTTCCAGAGAGCCTTGGACTGTGTCCTCTGGTGCAGCGGGCCATTCACTTTCAGCCACGGGGAGGTGGAATTTACTCCCGGAACAGATCTTGGAGCGCACCGCGTTCTAATTGAGCAATTGTGGACGGCGATAGGCTGACAGAGACAGACGATCGGTAGTTACCCAAAAGGTCAGTTGCGGGGTGTACATAGATGGATAGCAGGATGAGGAAGGTGGGGGTGGGGGGGGGGGTATGTGGCCTGCTAGGTGGAGAGGTGGCTGGAGGGACAGATGGATGGGGAACTGGAGACTGTGGGTTTCAGTCTGTGTAGTCTGTGGTCGTCTTACCCCACCGTCTGTAAAGACTGAGGTCTTGCACTTAAACACACACACACACACAGACTCACACACATGCGCGTGCACACACAAAGGCAGTGTGGACTCTGTTTGTGTCTGAATTCACTTTGTGTACTTTTGTCTTACACAAAGACAAAAACGTTTGATCTCAGAGGGACTCATGTTGTCCAAAAAAAAAGATAAATTCCTTCCTCGCTCAATGTAATGTAGCTTGCTGTGGTACATTTTTACAATATCGCAGACACAGAAAAAAGTGTTTCAGTGTGTGGAACGGAGTAGGGTCATGGCATTCTACTACTGTTTCTAATAGTATTTTCTTTGGGAGTACTCCAGAGCTTGTATGTGATTCTACTACTACTGTCTACTTTTCACCAAACCGAGTCCCCAAACCATTATCTTCACTTCCTCCTGGGTGTGTGTGTGTGTCTATGTGTGTGTGTGTGTAAGGTATGTGTGCTTGAACCCATCATGCTTTGGAGTCAGCGATACTCACAAAACAGCAACGTTCTGCACCATTATAGCATCTCAGGTTGCATTTGATTGGTCAAGAGGGGACGAGAAGGGAAGACTTTGACGTACTTTGAGAGATGTTGTCTCCCACTTGTCTTGCCTTTTGCCATTGTTGTTCTATGGGGCCATGTGCCTGTAGGAGGTGCCTGCATTTTCAATTCAACTCAATAGGCTTTATTGACATGAAAGTTACAATTGAACTATGTACAATGCATTGTTTTCTTGTGATAACAAATTAAATATATAATTATCTTTAGAAAATTAAATCAAAATTAAATTGAATTTGATTGCAGTTTGAAAGAAATAATAAACAAATTAATAAATAAATGTAATATAAAAGTATGTTGCCAAAGCAGTCAAAATGAAATACATCAATGTTGCATAAGAGTATAATTCAGTATTTCTTTTGAACTTTCACTTTTCAAACATGTTTGGACAAGTACAGTACAAAACAGTACTGCACAATGTGGCCACCGGGCTTCTGTTCAACAATATTCCATGTAGCGGAGCTTCTAAAGCCCTGTTTTCATTTTCTTTACATGATCATTTACAATCTTTGCCTGAGCTTTCTCACTGTATTGATGAATTCCGCATGCCCGCTCAACTCTGGACCGCAGCAAATGTATCAGAGCAAGCCAGCCACTGCCAAGCGTTGGGAGGCTAGGAAGACATTTAGCCAGTCTAATGCTGTTGAAACAAGGCTACTATAGATATCATGATGGTGGTGAGTTTCAGCCGAAAAGAAAATAATGTCAATGTGGGTGGGATGGCCGAACCTTGCTTAATTGCAATGTTGTGAGTTTGTCCTATTTGTTGACTCATTGCATTACTCATCACACTAAATACGTTATTTAGATTTTTTATTACAATAATATAAAAATAACTAAAGAAATGAAATACAAAAATAACAGATTGAATGCAATGTATTTCAAAGTTGCCCATACCACTACAGTACCGTTATAGTTATACAGATGATGAACTCTGTCTCCATTCCTTTCAACACCACTGTGGCACCCTTAAGCGAGGCTTCAGTCAAACTCAAGTTTCAAATGTGCTACAGCTTCCAGATGTGAACTGTGTGTAAATACCCTTACATTACCCTCCATCCATCCCCCACTGGCACTACAGAAATACAATGTGTTGTTGTTCATGTGACTAAGGGGAGAAGGGGATAGAAGATGAAAGCGTAAAGCAAAGTGGGGTCATGTGAGACGTCTTTTCCTCCAAATTAAGTTAATGTAGAAAGATGAGGAGGCGGGCTTTAATCTTGGCTAATTGTCCATTTAGAGTCAACTGGCCCAGCTTACCTGATGGAATGCTAACGACTAATGTTTCAAAAGATACATCTGCACTGTGCGTGAACTGATTGGCTGCATGGGGCAGAGGCCTAGGAAAAACGATTGGTGGGATGAGGATGTTGTCCTAAATCATGTTATTTCATCACTTTTCTTGTCGACTGCGTTTCAGTTTCTTTTTCTCTCTCTCAGGCACACACACACACTCTCTTTCTCTCTCTCTCACACACACACACACACACACTTTCTCTCTCTCTCACACACACACACACACATATACACACACACACTCTTTCTCACACAGCGAACAGCTGTTTATTTGGCTGTCAGAATTGTTTTCTTGTCATTAGGCTCCAGACCCTCTGTGTGGTTTTCACGCCACTGGTACTGTCAAGAAACCAATAGCCTTCAACCACACACACACACGCACGCACGCACGCACAAACACACACACACGCACACACACACACACGCACACACACACACACACACACTGAATAATCTCATTGGTTTTACACTGCAGCCAACGCTGAATGAAATGATGCATGAGTGTGATGGTGCGTGCTAACTGCACGTACACATACAGTATCATATAATTGAACATATTTTAGAATAAACCACACACCCGCCACAGAGATTCACAGAGACAAATTGTTAAATGTGACTCACAAGTGACTCAAAACAGAATAAAGGCTGCTTGTCCTACCTTAAACCGGACTAACAGTAGGAAGCTTCATGAAGAAGCCACTGTATATTGTGCTCTCACAATGATTACATATCTTTATTCCACCTTCTCACAATCTTAAATTCATAAACGGCTGATCTTATAGCCCCTCCAAACACCCGCCCCCTTTCCCCTACAATTGTTGCATTCTTCCCTTCCTGCTACTCTAACTACTTAAATTCACATTTGTGTTTAGCATTGCTATTGTACATGTTAAATAATGTATGTAATGTATGTTTGTTTTGTTTTGTGTGCGTGTGTTTGTGTGTGTGTAGCGACCAGCAGTCGTCCCAGCCAGGCAGTCTTAAAGTTCGCAATAGCAACACCTCCACCTCTCATCTCCCAGCATGGCAGTTAGCTAGCTAGCTAGCCCGCTGCAGGGCAAGAAGCTATGAACCTCTTGTAAGAGGCCAGGGGCCCATAGGTGTTTTATAATATATATATATTTTAGTTGCACTGAAATGGCACAGGGAGTGCATGTGGTAGTAATTTAGCATTCCAAATAAAGGTGGGCTGGATGGGGGAAGTAGCCCTGTAGCTCTCTGCCCACATAGTTAGGTTCTGGTAAAACTCACTGACTTTCCCCTTGACCCATTTACTCTGGAGGCCACAGGGGTGTGTGCCCATGTATGTGTGTGTGAGTGTTTGCACACACACACACACACACATTAATTGTTATTCTATCTTGCGCGTGTGTGTCCATATGTGTGTGTGTGTCTGTGCATGTTCTGTTTTTGCCTGCCAATATGTGTAAGTATACACAGCTTCTTCCTTGTGCGTGAACAATATGCATTTTCTTCTGTCTCTGCATAAGCAGTATTGTACACATGCTACACAGTATGTACTGTCTATGCTTGCTCGCTCTGTGTGCGTTTTGTGTGCGTGCGTGCGTGTGTGTGTGTGTGTGTGTGAGTGTGTGTGTGCGTGCGTGCATGTATGTTTAAGAGACAGGGTGAACTTGATCTGGGGCCAGATACGCTCACACATTGTTTGTTTAATCACAATTTAGGTATACATGAGAACGCTAATCGAAAACAGGCTTGGCTCCCTGGAAAGTTGGAGGACATGGGAGAGAGGGGATGGGTGGGGGGTGAAATGAGAGGGGGGTTAAATGGGGGGGGGGGAGGAAATAGGAATTGAGGGCAGGTGGAAAAGAGGAGACGCAGAGGGGAGGAACAGAGAGGAGCTGTGAGGGGGAGACAGGAGGAGGAGAAGGAGGTGTATAGGAGGAGAGAAGAAGAGGACGTTGACTGTAGGCCTTTCTTCTCCAGTCTATTGACCTGGCTCTGTTGGGAAATTAACCTTTACCTTTCCTGAAGGATGCGTTAAAAGCCTGGCAAATAGGTTGTGTTGGTTGCACATGGTCACGTGTGTGTGTGTGTGTGCGTGTGTGTGTGTGTGTGTGTGTGTGTGTGCGTGCGTGTGTGTGGGTGCGTGTGTGCGTATGCACTTATTTCTACTGCTATGTACAATGTTATTTTGGCTACTGGTAATGTCATGAATTTTCATGAGGCCACATACACAGATCCAGCAGATTGTTTGTAGAGTGTGTGGATGTGATTAGCTCACTGGCTAACAAATGCATGAATGAATGATGCAATGGAATCTCAATGTCATCTGTGTGCACATGGGGGTGTGTGTGTGTGTGTGTGTGTGTGTGAGACTGAGAGAGAGAGAGAGAGAGAGAGAGAGAGAGAGAGAGAGAGAGAGATTTGTATAAATCCATAACTATGTGTGAGGTCTACACTATATGCTTTCATTGTTGGCCATTATACCAGCTAGACTCCACTGCTTGGTTGGAACTGGGTAATGTGTCTGACTGAAACGCACACACACACACACACACACACACACACACACACGGTTCCCTCTACAGCAGCTGTTCCCAGCTGATGAAGTGTTAGTGTTAGCAAAACTGTGAATATGAATGTTTACAGTATGTGAATATGTTCAGTATAGTGGGCAGCAATATTTCTTTCCATATATCCAGAAGTTTTGGAAGAGTTTGGGAAAGGTTGGAAAGGCTTCATTTATTACAGTTTATTTAACCACTTTGCCCCAAAATTCACAACCTTGGTGTAATTTTTCACTACTCTATACAAAACTTAAAACGGTAACAACTTTTGAACACAGGCTGTTCAAAACATTGCATTGTGCTATGACACTATATATTTAAAGAAACTTGCACTTGCAGGATGATTGTTTCAAATTACAAATGTATTGTGAAATACCATAGAAAAATTAATTGAATTTATTACGAGGTTCATTGTGTAGCTGTTCATACAATCATTAAACATTGTAGTACAAATTATGTGGTACAGGTTTCATTATAGTACAAAACATAAATGCATCACTGTAAAATAACTAGTATACTATATCTTCTATATCTACTATTGCTGTTATATTTACATAACTTTGTCTTGTGAATTTCATAGATGTTTTCATTAGCCAATACTGTAACATTTTGGTGCAGGGCCTGTATACAGTACACAGTAATGTCAAACCTCAAAACACGCTCTCACGCTAGAAATAGTGTCTGAAACTGTAAACAATGATGATGAAATATTACATCCATAGATTGTAGTTGGTTCCTTTTCCACTACACTACAATTGGTGTCAATGAATCCATTTATTCAGAAACTCATGATCTAACCCTGGAATATTGTTTGTCAGTTTCCATACTATGCATTATTGTAAGAGTAATACATAACTTAGTTACTTATCATTTTGAGGAGTCCTATCAATTGATAGTTAGATAATTTTAATTAAATCTAAAATGTTATGTTTCAATTGCATTTTGAAATGGCAGTACTTTGAAGTTAAGTTGTGTCACATTGAACAGGTGATCTAAGGGTGTATTCAAATTAGAGCTTTTGTTGTGCATCCAAGTTCACGTGAGTCATTAGTCCGGTTCGGTTTGTTGGTGTGAATGCTCTCCTCCAAACTAGGGTGCGCACCCGGGACCGGACCCGTGTTCTCCAGAAAGGAGAGATCTCGTGCGATCGTACAGTTAATCCGAACTCCAGTGCGGCTCGTTCTGGTGTGAACGCTATCCGATCTCAAATGCGCTAAAAGCAGGAACTAAACACTGTTGATGACTGACTTGTTTGTTTTAACAGTTTGTTGAGTGGTTGTATGAAATGATCGTGGGAAAGGTAGCCTACACTGGTCAACGAAAGAATTCTAATTTTTACAATATAATTATTTCCTAAAACAAACTTCAAGCAAATCAACGAGTTCAATTTCTACAATGTGATATAAATTGTTCAGGCCCCGGGAATAATGTATCAGTAGTGAACCGTGACCCTTGACACTGGGCCTTCAGTGTCACCACAACAACTCAAACGTTGCCCATTATTTAAAGCAGCCCATCTCTGTGTGATCGGGGGTTTATCAAAACGCTTTTGAAGCAGCCGCACCTTTAGCGACGCGTCTCTGTGTGATCTGGGCCACTATATTGATCAGAACCGGTGCTCAAAAGCTTAGCAACTGCATAGACTATAGTACTGTAAAGCTAACCTCAAATCACGCACGCAAAATGCATAACACAGTACAGCCTGGTCTACATTTTGGCCTGACTTGTACTACTAACACTGTTTATCAAAATACTAGATCGTCCTACACACAGTACACACACACTCACACAGAATGGTGATTTTGTGGCACTGGCTCTGTCCTTCAGACATTGGTTAAAAGTCCTTTTAGAGGAAAATCATTTTTTCAACCATGCCACTGGCTGTTTTTGCCCACTGTCTGATAGACTGTGAGAGAGAGAGTGTGTGTGTGTGAGTGAGTGAGTGAGTGAGTGAGAGAGAGAGAGAGATGCTGACTTTGTATGTTCTCAAACGAAAGATATCACAGGCGGTGGCATGAAGACACACACACACACATGCACGCACACACAAACACACACACATTCTAAGAGCATCAAACCCAAAGATAGAGACATACAGACAGACATACACACACACACACATACAGACAGGCAGGCATAGATGCAGAACAACAGACAGACAGGCAGGCAGGCAGGCAGACAGAC
>JAODUH010066787.1:0-16910 GCA_027564835.1 Typhlichthys subterraneus
AGACAACACAGCTCTCAGGATCATAGGGACACACAAACCTCTCCACCACGATAAGGTGATGGTTCCCGGAGAGGATATATATATATATATTTATTATTATATATTATTTTTCATGTGTTTCTATTTGCATTAATATAATTATGCAAATTTAATCGTGACGTGAGTTTTCCTGTGCCAGTAGAGCGGTGGAAGGCAGTGAATGGTGGGGGGGCGGAGTCAGACCAAGCGAGTGTGCTCCAAAATGGCGAACCGTGAGAAGGGCGAGTATATAAACTAAAAACAATACTTTAATATAGTTGTTATGGACTGTATGTACAAATTGTGTCCAATATGTATTTTTACATTACAGTTATCTTAGGTTTGATTGTTCGTTTAAACGGCTGATTTGGTTGACCTGAAAGGTTTGTGTGTAGTTATTGTAGGCTGCAGTAACATTGGATTATTTTCTTTGTATATTCTTGCTAATTGATGTGTGCTATATGCACACAATGTTAGCCTACTAGCCTGGCTTTAGCGTTTCTGTTGTGCTGTTTACAAAACGAAAGCGCACACTGAATACCAAATTGATGCCTAAATGTTTAAGAATGATTCAAATGTAGGCTATAACCATAAAGGAGGTAGCCTACTTGCTACTAACAGGTTTAATTGCCACAATAACAGCTTTAACCACAAAACAGATTTATTTAGACAGATTGTAGCCATACCACTATCGAATCCACACTGCTTCATCAGTAATGGTTGTGTGCTGCTTTAGCTTGTAAAAATGTTTTGGGGTCTCATTCTCAGAAATCGAAGAAGATATTTATGACAAGGTCGTGGATCTGACAGAATATGCCAAACGTCAACGATGGTGGAATCGCCTCTTCGGAAAAAACTCTGGCCCCATTGCTGAGAAATATTCTGTGGCCACACAATTGGCATTGGGAGGAGCTAGTGGATGGTACATCAGCCTTTATGTAAATGCACAATGTTTTGCTTAATGCTTAAATTACATTTTAAATTACTTTAATCTTTAATTCTAGGTGTGCAGGATATCTTTTTCAGAGGGTTGGAAAGATAGCTGCTACAGCTGTTGGTGGAGGTCTTCTGTTGTTACAGGTATCAGGTGTTATTCATCACAAATGCATGTTTTCTTTTTCAGCTATGTCCCTCTGTATATTCAAAATGTATTTGCAGTCTCATGGCTTGCTTTATCTTTCTCCAGATAGCCAATAATACTGGCTATATCCAAGTAGATTGGAAGCGAGTAGAGAAAGATGTCAACAAAGCTAAGAAACAGTTAAATAAGGGTGCCAATAAAGCAGGTCCAGAGCTCAACACATTTGTTGATAAGGTAAGTTAAAATTTCAACCGTAATTGAGATGTTAGAATTAATTGTGAATTGGGTAAAAACCCAGGCGTTATTGCTAACTGTCAAGATTATACTTTTATAATTGGGTTATAACTTAATCATACACAAGCAAAACAGTCATTTAAATATTTAAATAATAACACGATTGCATTATAAAGCAATGACCACAATATACGACATACAGTATAATAGACTGCAATGATTTTTTTTTTCTCAAACAAGACGTGCTCATTCTGTGTTTCCATTTATCTATTTTCAGTCCACAGAGTTTGTGAAGAAAAACATTGTTGTTACAAGTGGGTTCATTGGAGGTTTCCTCCTCGGCCTAGCCTCTTAGATGGTGTCATTTAAGAGGAGCCCAATGTGCGTGTGGACGAAGCACATTAACGCTGTTCACTGCTCTCACCGCAAGCATCCAAATACGGATTATCTTGTAGTTATGTTTCTGCATAAGCTGCACATAATATTTATTGCCATACTTTTATATTGTAACTCCAACCATACTAAATGTGCTGCGTAAAACCAAGGCTTTCTGATGTAAAATAGTTGCCCCCTTGCCCTCCAACTCAAAACCGTGCCACTCATCAAATCCTCACAAAGAAGTACAATATGAAGGGCACTGTAATATTTACCAACACTCCATTAATTGTGTAGTACTTCATACTCAACATTTGTACTTCACAGTAGACATTTCATTTCAATGTAAATGGACTAAATGCAGTTTAAACAAAACATGTACCACTGTAATTCCTGGCTCAATACAATGCTTTAATTGGTTCAGTATGTGTGAAATGGTATTTGTAGGATTCACACCCAGGTCACTACTGTATTCAAGTTGAATTGTGTTTATGTTTAACAGTGATGATTAAATATTTTGCCTTCATTGGGGGTGCAATAACCTTGATTATAAGTGTATTATTTCAGCCCCAGTTTCTCAAGTGTTTGCTTTAGGCTACAGAAGGTTGCTAATGTATTTTTATACAACGCTGTTGAAAGAATAAAGAGAATGAAAATATTTTGTCCATGGTTTAATGTTAATCATATTAAATCATAGCATTGCACATATCACCAGTAGAGATAATGGGTTGCTTATAATTTAGATATTGTTCAAAGACGATCACATTTAAAAAAATGGTAAACTCAAAAGTAATTTTACATTAGATTTAAACACAGGGATTGCACTGTGCTAATATGCATATTTCCACATAGTGTACTTGAAGGTGTGACATTGATAAACTGTTTTGAATTCTCCAAACGTTTAGCTTTTTCTCTGTCATGTTTGTTTGCTAAACATTGCAAAGATATCACTAAATGCTTTGCAGAGTTCAAGTAAAACTATTAGCTACCCTAGATCTGAATGCAGACCAGAATACTTTTCGGTATGGAATGCAATGCAATTTAATGGAGCTTCATTTAATTTTAATTTTATTAATTTAATTTAATATATTTCTAAATTAGTTGAGGATTGCATTTGTCACTTTGCATTATGCAAAGAATATTATTGCATGACGAAATAGAACATGTATTTACCAATTGCACATGCATTTATATTAGAATACATATTTATTTGCAAAACATCATGGATTGTTTGTTTCAGTTTCTTAGGCATGCTGCATACCGACCAAGTCATCGCGACATAGGTTTCCACGTTGCCAAGGAACCACACGCACAAAAACCTAACAACGGTTGTAGCGCTGTTATTTTATGGCGAAAAAAGACGATCAATAGCCTGCCAGGTTACATTTAGTGTAATATAACGAATGCCATGCCTCTACCGTCCATTCCCGGATATTCGCCCAACAAGAACGTAAGTATACCTACAGTATTTAGACTACCTGAGTTGCAATACCATGAATTACATTGCGTTATTGCTACAGTGGAACGCTTCACTTGTTACCGTATTGTAAAGGTACGGTACCGTAACTTGCCCAACCGGTAACTTACGGTACGGTACATGAAAGTTAGATAGATAGATTTTAACTTTTTGTACAGTACCGTACCGTACAGATAGTCCTGCATTTCTTGTCCAGAACGAGGTCCCTATTGAATAGTTGTACTGTCTCATTTCTTTTTCTTTAGGTGCAATATAAAGTAACATACAGTTGTGTAAGATACATGATATGGGTCAGTCAAATGGTTACCGGTACTGTAACCAATTAATTAGCTAATAAATAACAAATCAAGTTAAGAAAGTTAAGACTAGTATGAATCAAGCACGGACATAAATTGTTTGCTCTAGGCCTGTATAAAATTTGAATTACATTTCAAACTTATTGAGATTTTATATTTTAGTTGGGGAACCAGCGTTTTCACCGATCTCAACAATTCAGTTTTTGCAATGGAGTTCGAGTATTAATGGGATCTGAGAAAGCTGGTATTGGCAGAGAGATGAACTCCTGTCAAATTAGGAGTATAGGAGAGAGAAGCCAGATTCCAGCATGGCTGGCATTTGACAAACAGGTAGATTGTGCATTTTCTTGTGAGTTTTTATAATTTGACAGATTCTTTGCTTGTGATTGCAGTTACAAAATGCAATGACAATGGGACATTAATCCCAACATTTAGTACTAATCATTAGCTCTGTAACTATACCATTCATCATTCTCGTTTCATCATCAAATCATCATGATTTTTACAGTAACATATCATTTCACAAATGACAGGATAATCTCTCCATCTTTCCTAGGTACTTTGTTTTGATGCATACATCCAGGAGGTTGTACTTGAGAGTAGGCAGGAATCCCACAGAATCAGGAAGTTTAAGATCCATTTCTACCTGGAGGATAACACCATAGAGGTGTTTGAACCAAAATGCAAGAATAGTGGTCTGCCTCAAGGTTATTCCCAGCTTCTTCCCACCTATGTACATGTATATAGTAATATGCGTACATAAACTGACTCTCCATTCTTTTCTTGTTTGTTTATTTATTTATTGTTATTATTAATGTATCCCTGTTGTAGGAACCTTTATCCGCCGGCACCGTATCCCGTTGCCACCCCCCAAGGACGATCAGTTCTACAATGTGTACCATTTCAACATCAACCAACAGATGGTGCTATACTCACATACCTTTACCATAACCAGCTGCGACCAGTTCACCAGAAGCTTTCTCACCAAGCTCGGGGTGCCCTTGCGGGCATCCACCCCCTTACCCAAGGACCCCTACAGCAGCCTACGTGAACAGGTAGCGACAGATGAGAGTTACAACACAATATAATGGAAAGTTCATTTTTTGAGCAGTGAACGCTTAGTTGTCTTTGGAGCGTTAACACCACCTGATGCACTTAATATGTGAGTGTGTGTGTGTGCGCGTTCGTGTGTCCAGATGGAGCAGAACATGAGGCCGTGCCGGCCGTATGAGAGGCGTGACACGCTGAAGCAGTTCCTAGAACATGACGGGAAATTCGGCGGCGTCCTGCGCTTCTACTGCCTGTGGGACGACACGGTGTGCAAGTTTGGGGATGCCCGCGAGCTGGTGCTGCTCTACTACCTGGCCGACGACACCGTCGAGGTGCAAGAGGTCTCCCGCCGCAACGGAGGTCGCGACACCGCCAAGCTACTGCGCCGCAGCAAGCTGCCCAAGGTGAGCACGGGGTGGGGTGGAGACAGAGCGCATTTAAGTCCCGCCCACACTAGGAAGGAAAACATTCTATAGCTCCCCGTTGACTTTGCAATTTCTGACTTCTACCAAAAAAATCTACATTTCAAACCTAAAAGCTGTTGTGTGACAGGATGCTCTACCCACAAGGTAAAGATCCCAGAACTAAGTTTTCATAACCTTTCGAACCGAAAAATCAAGGTTTTACGGACGTGAGGCATTATGGGGCATTGTCAGCGAAAAGATCATTATTTAGCTTGGTGAAATAACACGTATTCTAAGTGTGTATAAGTATGACAGGTTGTGCTTAGTCTCTATATTAGCTGGCCCATTCATTCTGACGGTTTCTTGACTGGCCGCCTAGCGTTAGCCTTCAGCTTCAGTTTGACTTTGCCACGAGACACAGTCTGGAGAGCCTGAAATCCTTGCGACTGAGAGTAGCTGAACTTACCAATCAGCATCGTATTGATAGCTATGGGCGTGGTTTAGGCATAAGGACAGCGAAAGCTACTTGAAAACAACAGACAGATGGTTCATCCAATCAACTATTTTTTAAAAGTGCCTGCCCTTCTCAAACAGTTTCGACGGACGGCTCTCCAGATGAACTTGTGTCTAATGTCTATCTAAAGTGTCAGGTTAATTTAGCATAACTACACAGGGGCGGCAAGTGGCACAGTGGTAGAGCAGGGGGCGTTAGGTGATCAAAAGAACCCGCTGGTTCGAACCCTGCTAACTCCTCACCAAGTGTCGAGGTGTCCTTGAGCAAGACACCTAACTCTAACTGCTGCTGGTGGTCAGGTGTCTCCTTGCATGGGTGACATCGCCATCGGTGCGTGAATGTGTGTGTGAATGGGTGAATGTGAGGCAAATAATAATATAATAAAAGCGCTATATAAATGCAGTCAATTTACTATTTACACTGCTAGTTTTGTAGGGTGAGGTGTGCTATAATCTCCGTCGTACATGGGTGGCGGCCAAATAGGCAGTTTGAATGGCTACGTTTTCATTGGCACTTGCTTGTGAAAGGTCATCCATATCGCTCCGCCCAGCATCGTGAATCATGAATAAATGAATTCCTACTGACGTAATATGGCAATGCCAGATGTTTGTCAGGGAAGCAAGCAGGGGCGGGATACTCAGACAATGGTGAGGCTGATGCTTATAAATGCAGTCGCCTTCTAAACCTGCATTTTGGAGCCGCTTGTTTTTACTCTCCCTGCTTGGCTGGCTTCCTGTCCTCTCTCTCCATCTCCCTCCCTCCCTCCCTCCCTCTCCCCACTGCCCCTGCCTTGGCCATCTCATCCACTTTGACAGGGCTGCTTTGACGTCTAGTCTCCCTGGAGCATTTTGGCGTTTTTCCCCTCACTTACACACCAGAGACTAATTTGTTTTGAATGACAGCCAGGCCTCAATCATTAGCCTCGCTGATTCCTTTTGCCACGTGCACACGTGTGCGGGTATGCATTTGCGTGTGTGTGTGTATGAAATGTGTGTGAAAATGCATATGTGTGTGTGATTGTGTATGCGCTCGGCACTCGCACCTGCATTAGTAAGGATTTGAAGATACTGTGTAGTGTGTGTGTGCGTGCGTGCGTGTTATGTTACTGTTGCGTTTGAGTCGTGTTGTACATGTTTGTTTCTGTGTCTGTTAATCTGTCTGAGTGTCGTTTTAACACGAGAGGGTGTGTGCGTGTGCGCGTGCGACGTGTGTGTGTGTGGCCGTGGTTGTGTTTCTGCAGTGCAGTGAGTCACATAATTTGTCCCAATGTCTTTCATTAAATGTCAACCCAAAAGGTTGATGGCTGCCCCCCACCCATTGGGAAACGAATTACGCTTGTCCGTCAGGACGACTCGCTCACGCGCCCTTTCATCTTCTCTGCATTTCCCTTCCTATCCACATTTCTGTCCGTCTCGTGTCCCTCTTTTCTTTGTCTCGCCGTTCCAATTCCAATTTACTCATTTCCTAAGTGACAATGTAGTTTAGCTCCCCTGTTTCGCCCTTGTTCTCTGGTGCCAGCTCAGACAGTGTTTGTCATTCGACAGGAGCTTGAGACATATTATGAACAATTGGGCCCACCAGAGACAGACCACTTAAAGAATCCTGAATAGAACTCCATAGGGAGAAGTCTTTAACGCCAAAGATGTTGGTTGTATACCTGCCTTAAAGGAGCATTTACCAAGATGTTGCCAAGTGACCAGACTTGCCTATTAGTCTCGCAGACCTAGCCTTAACTTGTGTATAGTCTAGGACACAGCCTTTAGACTACAGGGGCCGGCCGGTTGCACCAGCTGAATGTAAGTTCGATCCTAAGATTGAGTGTAAAGTCTACCTTAAACCACACATTGAAATTTGTTAGTTAGTTCTCTTGCAGCACTGCTACGTAAGTTACATCATAGTTTGTAGCTCCTAAATACAAATAATGTCGCACAGAAAGATGTTCCCACCATTGACAAGCAGTCAATATCAGTGTCTGATGATCTCGGCAGCCCCCTGTACTTTGCATGTTGATGTACCGTACGCTCTATTGAGTTTAACCGCAGTAATGCCCATCCCATCCACCAGTTGTTGCTTTATTTTGTGGAATAAAATAAAATGTTATTTATAATTTATATCAATCGTTTGTTTTTGGAGAAGTAGCCTATCACCGCAGTAACGTTACCAAATCACATCAGCGCTGATTAGATGGATGTTCGTCAAGTGGATAATGTTGTTAGCACGCAGGCTAACTAACAACACTATAGCCTCGTACAAATGATACTGCCGTATGGTAGCTAGTATGGTATGTGATGGCTTATTGCGTTTACGTTATGGTCGATTGATTCCATCTAGGCCTATGAGGCTGTAAATTACACACGGGTTCACTTTCAACATTGAAATCAGTTTGTATGTATGTAAGCTACTGCAATCAGTCCTCTTCAGCGTAAATGTAATCTCCCTATCATTTATATCGCATAGCAATGTTAACAGCTTATTTACGATGGACTTTACACCTAAGGATGAGGAGGTGTAACTTACTGTTACGGTAGAACTATTTTTGTGGTCCAACCGACATTTCTTTAGCAAAGACATAACGTACGTTCAGCTGGTGCAACCCAGTGCAGTACTTGAGTAATGTTGAACGTGTGTGTGTGTGTGTGTGCATGTGTGTGTGCGTGCATGTGTCTGTGTGTGCATGTGTGCAAGCATGTGTGCATGCACGTGTCCATGTGTGTGTGTATGTGTGCGTGTATGTGTGTGTGCGTTCACGTGTCCATGTGTGTGCATGTGTGTGCGTGTGTGTGTGTGTGTGTGTGTGTGCGGTCCCTCTCCACAGCAGGCCTCCATGGCTGTGCAGCAGCCTGGCCAGGTGTCAGACAGCACGGTGCTCAACGTGATCAGCACCAGGAGCCTGGCACACTACATACTGGACAACGTCACGGCAACGGTATGTGCAGCCCTGGGCCACAGGGGGGCGCCAGGGAGATGATGAGAGACTGGCGTAACAGAGAGGGGGAGTTTCACAGATGTCACCATAATATTGCCCATTATTTCTCTCTGGGGGCGTTAAAGGTAAAGTCAGCTGTTACAAGCTAAATGTAAGATAGTACACTTTTTGTAGGAGGACCGCGGAGCGATACTGTTTTGATTTGAGCTGGAAGTTAGCAAGAATGACCCTGCCTTTAATTCCCAAGTACCTACGAGCAATCTGAGGAAGTTACCCCCAAACTGTTTTGGGGGTAACTGGAGTTACTGTAGTTTCAGGCCGTGCACAGTAGATGAAGGTATCTGGGCGCTGCTTACGTCAGCCTCCACAGCAAAATGCTGTTAATGACACGCCCACTTAAGAGATGGTAAACGTTCCATTTTTGCTCCATTGAAGTGCATCACAACGCTCCATGTTAGGTATTGTCTTAATATGTTTGGTCACAGGGGGGCGCCAGGGAGACGCTGAGGTAGCGGCGTGCCTCCGGTGCAGCCAGAGCCCTCCTCAGGGATGTGCCGGATGATAAATGTCCGCAGGCCGGGTGGGCGAGGTGGGGGCAGACCCCAGCAGACCGAGGCGCAAACAAAGTGCTCCTCAGTGTAGGATATTATTACAGCCAGATAGAGGACACAAGGATGTACTGTGCATGACATTACTGTACGTGTAGGCTAACATAGGCTGTACACACACAGCTCATATACTGTGTGTGTGTGTGTGTGTGTGTGTGTTTAATGAACCCTTACGTGATTACACATGGCTTACAGCACAGCGTACTGGGAAAAGGAGGTCTGCTGCAGCCCTTAGACATTATGTTGGCTGGAGGACACAAGCTTGATAAAGGAATCATATTGACCTTTGTGTCTGCCTGTCTGTCTGTCTGTCTGTATGTTTATCTGTCTGCCTGTCTGCCTGTCTGTCTACCTGCGTGTCCATCTGCCTACCTGCCTGTCTGTCCACCCGTCTTTCTGTCAATCTGTCTGTCCCCCTGCCTGTCTGTCCCTCCAGCCAGGTGCTGGGCAGGAGGAGTTCTACAGGGACTCTGACCTGGCCGTGGGTGGGGAGGTGAACATCTGGGGCAGGAAGGTGCTGATCTGTGACTGTGACGATTTCACCAAGACGTACTACCGCTCCAAGTACGGCATAGGTAGGCCACACAAGGTCCCATAACGCGGCAGTGAATTCGCCTCTCTATTGTGCACAGCCTACGGAATCCTAATGATCATTTTATAGTGTTATTTTTCTCACTGAATTTTGAACGCTATAGGCATGGAACTAGTGTGTCAGACTTGTGGAGAAGTATATTACACTGGCAGGTTTTCTAACAAAAATATCTCTCCTGCATTACCTCTGTGTGACCACATGGGGCCAGTAAAACAGCGCAACAAAGAGCCTGCTTCGAGAGGTCCAACACTGTGAATGTCTCGGCACAGATTAACCCTGCCTGGAGATAAAATAATAATAACAATCATGACCATCATGGCCAACTATTGTAATGGATCCACAGGTGTCCTTATTCTGTTCTTATAATGGCTTAAATAAATGAAACATTTTGAATTTAGAATCTGCATGCGCAATGTTTTTCTTAGCCTAATTTATTCAACTTCTAACTAAAACAAAGTAGCTGTAGCTCTAATTATAAATGATCAATATGTTACTAAATAAATAATAAATTAATTAAGTTACTAGGAGCTAGTCAGGCAGCAGGCCTACTTATATTGTATGCCTATTCTACCATATTCAATGTGTTTCCTTACTTCTCCTTCGTAACCCTTATGCGTAGGCCTGCCTGGTCTGGTCTAGTCATTTTATTTATATATATATATTTATTATTTATATTTTTTATTTTTTTAATGCAAAATATTGTGATGCATGTCAGCCATCGACTATCGGCCCAACCCTAATGTGCAAACAACTTGGTGTGTCTAAACATAATGTAAAAGCTCAAACAAAATGTGTTAAACCTTGAACGCTTGCCGAATTTCAACATTGACCACCACAATGCCCAGACAATGCCCCTAAAACTAAACCCAAAACTATTTATTTAACCTTTATTTAACCAGGTATATTCTCTGTGTAATTTTAAATCGCTTATCGAGTTAGGAGTTATCGGTTGCAGTCAGTCTACGCCGTCACTGACCAGGCAACAGCTGCCATCGGCTGGAGTTGGTGTGCGTTTAGTCTGGGCAATGTTCGGCCGCCATGCGGGCTCCTTGCATTAGTCACAGTGAGGACAGAGGCTGGGCCGGGGGCTGGGGGGGGTGGGTTACGTCACTCTAGTGACAGTCCACTGTGATAGAGGGCCCTTGCCTGTCTCGCTCTGGACACAGGTACGAATGTACATTTACTTATATTGCCAAAGCAGTTGTAACAGAATGACGATTCCACCAGAACATTACAAACATTCAAAACATACATGTATTCAAGGAAGCTCTTTCTCCTCTCTCTCTCTCTCTCTCTCTCTCTCTCTCTCTCTCTCTCACTCTCTCTCTCCTCCCTCCCTCTCTCGCACCCTCCTTCTCTGTCGTCCCTCCTCCCACCGTCCCAGAGGACTTCACCCCCACGCTCTACAGGGCCCCTCTGGGCCCCGTGGCCCCCCGGCGCCCCCTGGTGGCCGTGCCCCCGTACACGGGCTTTGGGTCTGAGGAGGACTCCCTGTGCTCCTGCCAGCCCTGCGTCCTGCCCAAGCCTCCGCAGAAGGACTTCATGAAGATGATGGAGAAAGACAGGTCACGCTCACAGCTCACGTTCACAGCTCACGTTCACAACTCACGTTCAAAACTCACGCTCACATTCACGCTCACAGCTCACGTTCACGTTCACGCTCACAGTTCACGCTCACACAACATGTATTGTACTACAATTAATATGGGCAGGTCTTTTTATTTTATTTTATGTAAAAGTATAATTTATTTTGTATTTTTTATTAAACATGCTTTCATTTCTTATTAGTGCTATAAAACAATACAATGCAGATTTGTGGATTTGCATATTCCCATTTGTTTTCACCATATTACATACAGTATGTTAATTCCTCCCGTATGGATGCTATCAGAATTAAGTATAAGAAAATGTGTGCATGCATTTTTACTCTCCACCCCACTGTGTGTGTGTGTGTCTGCGTGTGCGTGCGTGTGTGTGTTTGCTTGTTGCCATGGTTACCCACATCCAGGAACAGCCAGGAGTTGAACATGCTGCGTTTCAGTGCGAGGATGGTGACCGACGACCCCTTCAACAGGGACCGTGTATTTGTCATCGCCTTTTTCCTCAGCGACGACACCATCGTCGTCTTCGAGCTCCCGCGCAGGAACTCAGGTAGAGCCGTTGCCCTGGGCTGCGGCCAGGACCACCGTGTGGGAATCGCCCCTGCTCTCGTTGCACACATTATAGGCCAGATGCAGCTCCGATTTCTGCAGTCCGGTGAAAACGAATTCCGCCCTTTTCCGGCTTATGGTCCAAATCTATTATTTTCTTTAGGAGTTGAGGGAAACAAGCTGGTCCTATTCCCCCCATTAACCTAAATGTTTCGTTATGATACCTTATCAACAGTGTGTCCAACAGAGTTGTTTATTACTTCATAATTTCAAGGTTACTACGGTCAAAATCATAACAGAACAGAACATAAAGCTACTACTTTGAAAATATGGCAGACAAAAAATTTCTGGTTTGATTAATTGGTTTGCTTTTACAGTCAGTCTAACTAAGTGCTCATTTACACAATGGAAGAATTTGACCTTGTAAGGCTGATGCTTTGCAATAAACAAACAAATAGACAAAGAGGAGCCAATGTACGGCTTCCGGAAGAGGGAGGGGGGCCTGATGTCATAGAATTATATTGAAAATCCCCTTTTATATGTCGACCAGAAGGCTGCACTTGAATCTCCAGAGCTTCATGCAAAAATGCCATTAGTAACATAGAATAGAGTGACACACCCACTCACGTGACCCCAGCTGGGCTCCCATAGAAATGCACTACGTTACTCTGCCTTTGCTTCTATTCTAATATCTTCTATAATCTAATATCTTCCTCTCTCTCATCATCCACTTTAATAATAAAGTCAGATTTCTGCATCCATAAAGTATGGTTAGGCTGACTGTAAACTCCTCAGCAATTTGTCCCCTCTTCGTTCAAAATTCGGCAAACATTTGCAAACCTATTAAAAAAAGTTTTGGGTTTGCTTTGAGTTCGCCGCGGGCGTACACTAACGGTCCAAGGTGATAGTTCGCTAGACGAACAGTAGCAGTTTAAATCTAAGAGCTCTCAAAGTTTAAAGCAAGCGCGTTGGCCACGAACGTTAGCGACACTTGAACGCACGTGGGCTGAGACGGTCTCTCCCTCTCTCGCTCAGGCATGATGGCGGGGAAGTTCCTGGAGCGTGGGCGCGTGAGGAAGCCGGGCCAGGAGGTGTTCAAGAGTGAGCCGTCGCAGTACTTTGGCGCACAGGACCTGTACGTGGGCGCCACCATCAACCTCAACGAGCAGCCCTTTCTGCTGGTGGACGCCGACGAGTACGCCCTGGGCTACATGGAGCGCCACCCTCAGGAGGTGCCCGTAACTACACTTGGCACGATGCAACACCGCCCATTTTCTTTTTGGGATCAATGACACCACGGTCTGCACACACGGACACATGTCTGTACATGGGGACCAGCTTTGGCTCATGTCTGCCCCTAGTGGGCACAGCTAGTGGTGGTGGTTTTACGCAGATTTATTAAGAAGTAAAGCAGAACTGTGAATTGAAGGTTAGAAGGGATGCAGAAGGTGTAGCCAGACTCACAATGCACTTGGGGAATAGGGTCTGAACACGCTCCATTTGGGATTGTTTACAGTTGTTGCCTCCAGCTGGTAGTATACCGCGGGTAAATGATTACTGAAGGTAAACATTTAGTTTACCCAATAGTTTACCCAGTGTCAACTATTGGAGAGCATTTACCCAATCGGTGTTGTTTGTATCGCTTCATCTAGCTCTACCACCGTTTCGGAACGATGACTTCAGCATCATCGAACTTAGCCACCCTGATTGGTCCGCCATCCAGGGTGGCTGCCTGACCGCTAAAGATGTAATCTCAGCGACAATTGACCAATCCCATGCGAGGCCTTTTTTCGTCTGTCCTCCAATAACAGTTGACAGGTGAAAGGGGCGGGGCTTGGGACTGGTCAATTGAGCTAAGGGCAATAATCGGGCGGATCAGTGTTAGTGTAACGGTGGCAAGCCGGTAGCGCTGTGCAGTAAGTTACCTAAACTTCACTCTCCGACACCTCATGGACGCTCTAGCGACAGACGCTAGGACCCTTGGGCTTCAGCGTTCCTCGGTAAGGCGTCTGTCTCTTAATCCGGGGGAACAGGGTTCACGTCCCGGTCGGGACGGACCAGTTACAATCATGTTTTGGTGGGAAAATGCTGGGATAACTTTCCGTGTGTGTGTGTCCCGACATGCAGTTCCCCCAGGCGGATGTGGGCGTCATACTCAGCAAGCTGCGCTCCATGCCGGAGGAGCAGCAGGAGAAGGCCAAGAGGTTCCTGGCCCTGAGTGACCCTGGCAACGCCGGCTCCATCCCCTACGAGGCCTTCAGGTGGCACCACCCACCCTAGCCAGCGCGTGCATTATAGTCGCTGATCACGCCAGAAGTTTATAATATGCTAACAAACGCGCTGGATCAGCAGTTATGCTAGGCACACATCAAAAGCTTATAATTATTAATATCCATCCATCCATCTTCATCCGCTTATCCAGAGTCAGGTTGCGGGGTATAATTATTAATAATTAATATATAATCATTTATTTTATTAATTATATATATTTATATATATTATATATTTATAAATTAATTAATTTTATTAGTTTATCTTTAGATGATTGCTAGTTGTGGTAAAATGTAACATTCTATATTGGTTCTAAAATAAACAAACACATAACAAAGATCCCACTGAGATATAATGGTAGGCTAATGTGTGTCCAGGTGCAGGACTCTAAAATAATTATTTTTGGTGGGTGATGGATACATGCGGTTACCGTTTGGATAAAGTCCGAGCCGACCAGCGTGCTGCTAGTGTGCTAAGACACATGCTGCTATTAGTCGCAAGCTAGTGCACGGGGTGGTTTGGTTAGCTACATCAAATGCAGTTTACAATGTGAGGCGAGGGCTGTTGATGTTAAAGGTGTAGTTAGCGATTGTAAGATAATAAGCATTTGGTCAAATTCCCCAAATATCTCCTTGCGGTCTGCTAACACCACACAACAGCAATATCCTAGCCTTTGCAATGTGTTACCAATGTACTGTTTGTGTGTTTGTGTGTGTGTGTGTGTGGGATGGGGGTACTTCTGGCGGAGCACCCTATATGGCATTGAAGGGAGAGGGGCTTTTGTTTTGATTTGAGCTTGAATGTAGCATGCGTTCTCCAGAATGACGGAGCAGTGTTTCCCAACCCTGGTCCTGGAGTAGCACTGTCCTGCATGTTGTAGAAGTACAACGCACCTGACTAACATGAATGTGTCGTTATCTGCAGAAGCCTGTTAACGACACATTCAATTGTATCAGTTGTGTTGGAGCAGGGGGACATCTACAATATGCAGGCCAGTGGTCCACCAGGGTTTAGAAACACTTGCTGAATTTACATGGAACCTATTATTCCGATTCGAGGTTAAAAGCCCGACCCGAAAGAAAACGCTCCATATAAACACCACGATCGGAAGTGAAACGGCCAACCCGATCAAAATGTAATTCCGAAGCAGAGAGGTAGCCATTCCATGGCCCGATTAAAAGAAGAATTCTACCATGTAAACGGTTAAACCCGATTACTTCTCATGTGCATCCCGTCTTACGTTTTTTGTGATGCCTGTAAATTATTCTCAGCAGCCACTGTACAATGGATGTTTTATAAGAAGTGTTCAAACTAAGCCTGGTCAAATCAACTGCGACACGCGCAAATAAGTGAATTGGAGTTAGTACCATAGGGTTAGTAGCCTACCTGCCACGGAGCTCTGTTGGCGGGTGTTGACTAGTATGTGCGCCCGCTGGCAGAGCTGGAGGAGGTGGAGGAGGTGGAGGAGGTGGAGCGGTGTCTGGGGTGGTGGACAGGGCCTCTGTGACTTAATCTGGAGCCGTACATTTCTCCACCAGTCACACAAATAGCCTCACTCTCCGATGTACCTACAGCTAGAAGCTGGTTTTACCATTTGCTAGTGGGACACGTTATATTAAGTGCTAGTTAATGTGTGCATGATTAACATCAATTCTGAAAAGATACAACAGTGCATGTAAACACCAGACCTAATTAGGTGACTTCCCATGTAAACAGGAAACCGAAACCAATAGAATTCATTCGGAAAGAGAGAAAAGTGTCCATGTAAACCCAGCTACTGCGTAAAAGTGATCACCCTCTCTCTCTCTCCCCTCCCCATAGGGACATGCTGGCGGGCACGGGGTGCGGCCTGACGCAGCACGAGGTCCTGACGCTGGCACGGCGCTACGCGGAGTTCATGCAGCCGGTGGAAGATGTGGGACCGCTGCTGGCCGCGGCTCAAGACTCCCTCCGCCGGGAGAACTTTGACCTATTCCCAGAGATGGCCAGGGCCTTCAAACACAAGGATGTTCACAGGTAACGGCAGATGTCCTCTGTAGAGCTAGGCATGTGAAGAATTAATGTCACGATTATCCTGGCCAAAATAATCGTGACATAATAATCGCGACGACAGAAAATATTATCCCGATAATTATCAACATATGCTTTATACTCTCAAAATGGTACTGAAACATACTGGAATCACTCTTGCATTTTGCACCACAGTTTTCATACATGTAACGGAATACATAATCAATCTCTCTTTGCGCATCTCCTCCCATATTTTTGCGCGACACACCCCATCTCTCCTCCACCACATATAAATGCATATGCATTAATAGGAAAGCGCAACTTGTGATCCTGTGTTTTTTCAGCAGGCAGAATAGCGTTTTAGCCATGTGCGTGCTGTTCGTACATACACATTAATACATGAGGCTCATTAAGTTTTATTGAGGGTCCATTAATAACCTGTTCATCCCTAAGTGGGTTGTGCACGTAACTTCCCCCCACTCCCCCAACTTGTGGAGTTATGGTTATTTTTTCATATATATGTCTAGTTACTATTGATAATATTAATTGTAACTAGACATGTATGAGAGAAGCTAGTCTGGCCTCCATAGGCCAGACGTGTATATTAAAGTTATATACACATCTGGCCTAGTGATGTAGGGGTTAAAGGATGAGAATGTCATTTGCTTCAGAAGCACATTTAGTAATATTTCTTGAAATTCTCTTTACACCCCGATAGCAATGACAACATTAAATGCTCTGACAATACGATTAGAAATATCCGTCATCTGTGAGAGTCCCAGGAATGTGAAAACCGCGCACAGTCATAAAGTTCTGACCGAACTCAGCGATTAGCTGGCCTAACTGTCTGTCTGCATGAGCTACGTTCTTGCGCATACTCTGCTTAATTGTGCACTATCGTGAC
>JAODUH010066798.1:0-16910 GCA_027564835.1 Typhlichthys subterraneus
AATATGTATAATGTATAATATTTTTATATATTTAGGGAAAGTAAATTCAAAATTAAATGAACTTTTATCAAATTATGCTAATGATTTATGATCATGATTTATGTTAGCCAGCAGAGAAGGCCTTGCTTGCCCTGACGGCCCACCACTGGCATATCAGAAGAAACTAGAGAAGCTACTCTTTCCATTGATACATAGCCAGAGCTAGCAAGCACAAGTCAACCCCATTGCCAAACTTCACTATCAACATTTAGGCTACCATTCCCAAATATTCCATTCCAAAGTGATTATCAGAAACAACTGATGTTACTGTATCTTCTTACAATGTTATGGTCATTTTTAGTCTAGCCATCAGATTACCTTTCCACAGAAAAAATAACAAACATTTGTCAAAATCAAAATTGAAATCCTAGCAAGAATTTCACGCACGTCATTTTGGCTGCCATCTTGTTTCTGACCATGCAGTAATTACATGACCCAATCCCATACTATTTTTAAAAAATTTAAACAAAATGGAAACGTAAAAATTTAAAATGAACACTGGCTGCATTGAGAATATGGTGTCATGTTATTTATAACAAAACCCCTAAATAATTTAATATAAAACAAAACAATGTTGATAATAATGTAATTGTTATTGTTATATAACCAGTAAACCATCATAAGCAACAATTCAAACTAAATCTATATCTTGGCATGAAATAGGGTTATGAACAAAAGCTTTTATTGTATAAATCGAGTCGAGCTTGGTAGCATGTCCTAACGTACGTCATAACGTACATCCACATACAGGTACTCAAGCGGTGTGATTTTATTTAGCATGACAGACAGGGGCAATGGCTTCTTTAATTACATTTAGCTTTTCTGGTGTTTTTTTACATTGAAAACATTCAAACTCGACCACACGGTTATATTAACTGCACTTTTCTGAAATATTGTTATTGTGTTTTCCAGGTTTATTTATATTAAAATACCGTAAACATTCATATTCAGATTTAATCAATGCTGTTACTCATGTCACATCAGAGAATGCCCTTCAAGTTACATTTATTTTACTGTTCTTTTTGCTAACAGTTTGGGAGGTTTGAGATTTGTAAGGATTACATTTTCCACATTACAGTCAACTAATAAGTGTTTATAATACTGGCACAGAATATAATTTCTGGTTTTGGGAATTATTATATTATTTGGTACCAAAACTATGTGTGACTGTTTTCTTATATGAATTTGATATCATAGAGTGACCTGAGCTAGCCAGGTTTAGACAGAGATGAGAGCCTGGGCTGGAGAACTCTATCCATCAGTGTAATTGCTCTGGGCGGGGAAAGGTATTTTCAGCCCACGGGAAAAAAAATATGGTGGGTCTCTTTTGTTGGCAGACAAAGACCCCTGTGGCAACCTCGCAGGGCCTCTTTGAAGCCGCCTGCTGGGAGAGAATTAGCTTGTCGCCACAGAGTGCCTCCGTTTCTCAAGACACGACTTTGATCACAACCCCATCCGGGCAAATGTCGACAGGTGTGCTTGTGTGTGTACTTTTGTCATGTGACTGTGATTTATGTTGGACGTATCCATATTTGTGTGTGTGAGTGAGACTGTATCTGCACTCCATTAGTTATTCAATTTTTTTTGTGATATGTTTTATTTACAGCACATTGGGTACACTTTGTGTAAATTGAACTGACCGAGTTAGTTAAATCTATTAACAGTAGTGAATGGAGGTAATTCCATATGGTTTGCTACATGTTGTTATGGCCAACTAGACAAAACTTTCAGATTTTCTGATCTACTTGCCATTACTTGTGTGCAGCAGATTTCTCACCAAACAAGCTTCTACTGGAGAAACCCTTTAAATTGTGGATGGATGGATTTTATACTCGCTTATTTTATTGTCAGAACTGGGCTCTATGTCACAAAGTAGCATTTACTGGTTAGCTAGCTATCTGCAGAATCTGTGATCTCTCCTGGAGGAGATATCATGGAGTTCAGGTCAGTACATTGCCATGGTAACTCATGCTGCACAGCTAAGCTGCTCCAGGGCAGGTTATGTTCAGGATCACAGATTATAACCAGCTCTTGGACCAATCAGATGTTAGAAAAATGTCATTCCAACGTACCAAATCCAATTTCCTTATTCTCATGGATTTAGCAATACAAATTGTTAGAGGGTTTGCGCAGGGCAAGTTTCTTTAGAGATGGCTTCACCTGACTTTTTCTTTTGGTTATTGGAGATATGATTTTCTGCACAGGAAATCCCTATATTACTTGCTTTTATTTAACCATCATTACACCCTGCCCTCAAATATTTTCTGTAACAGTTGCACACTGTTGTATTAATGCACATAAAGTCACACTTATAAAGTATATCTGTTTTGCTCTTTATGATATACATGTAAGTCACTTCTTTTTCATATTAGTATATTTTTAATATTCATCATATTTCTGAATAATACCGTCTTGCCGCTCAGCTGAGAAACTACCCCAACTCTCCCAAGTTTCACATGATGGGATCTTCACTGCAAATATCAGACTCTGACATCGTCTGTGATTTATCATAGCCAGATCGTCAGAGAGCCAGATGTCTCAGGTTTAGAATGCCCGAGGACACAGAAACCTCACATATAGGGCCAAAATGTGTCCTGTCCATCCATGACTGTGTATTTAACACTTCAATTTATGTTGCCTAAGGTTGTATCATACGGTACGTAATAAATGTGAAAAATATGTAATTGTCTTTATACAACTAACACATCAATAACAGCAAAACTATTGTTTTGCAAGTCCAAAGCTGATAATAGGGTCATCATAGCACTTAACTAAATGAAGCCCTTTCAGTAGTCTGTGTCCATACGTATCTTATGGCTTCCATGGAATGACTTAACTCAAAATAAACCGACATTATATTGAACTTTATAATAAAACTGCATTTCTTTTCAAATCTAAAGTTGGCCATATGTGTAAAAACCTACAGGTCGTGGGGCCTCTGCTAGGGAGTTGTTTGCACTGTAATTATATTTGCCAGATTTAGACACCATAATATTTCAATATCAAGAATCATATAATGCAATGTGCTGGTTTTAATATATAGACTGCAGATATGAGAAAATACATTGATAGACAGTTCCTCTAAGGAGTCAGGGTATTGCATTACTTGACCAGGAAGCTGAATTTGTAACTACCATAAGCAATGTATCTATATTGTATTATATACAGTATTTCCACATCAGCAAAAATACATTGGCAATACAATAATGTAATATTAATTATTATATATTATTATTATTATAAGAATTAATTAAATAAATGTCAGAATGCTACATTGATAGCTATTGTGTGTGTGTGTGTGTGTGTGTGACAGGGGGTTTGGGTTGAATAAGGCACATGTAGCCCAGAACTGCCTGTTACATTCGTGCTGCCTGTACCGGTACTCATACAGTATGGAGCGCAAACGTGTTAAAAAAACAGATCGCCTCACTCAGGTCAATGTGCATAACAGGTGCATATCTGGTGTTCATGTGTGTGTAGGTGCGTGCACGCACATGCAGTGTGTGCGTGTGTGTGTGTGTGAAGCAGGGTCATGTGTGCAATATGAGAGTTTGCAGCTGTGCTGGTGATAGGTGGTGGCGTAGGACACAAAGCAGTCTTGTTCTGTGAACCCACATTGTATTGTAACTTCTTGGCATTGCAGGCTTCACCATGGGTGACTGAATGTGAAGTAGAATACAGCTTAGAGTTTTCTTTAGTGTCATCCATATTTCACACTCATGGATATTCATCTGGTGTGTGTTTTCATCCCAACTGTTTGAGGAAGAGGTCATGCTCAGTGTCACGATATCCTACAAATTCTGAGAAGTGATTATTGATTTAGCATAGCAAAAGGTACAGTGTTTGGACAATAGGGCTGGGAAGAAATAACTGAAAAAAGAAAGAAATCAGGAATTATTCTCGTATTCGATTGGTACAGTCTTTAGTGTGTGTACCGTTTCCTCCTCCCACTCCTTAACGTGATGCAAACAAAATTGGTTAGAAAAACAAGATGGTCAATGAAAGCAAATAAGTCCTTGTTTTGTATCACTATAATTAATTGTCTTAAAATGTACATTCTACATTTACAGTCAACATGTATGTATACAATGTAAACAAATGTAATACCCTACATTTTAACTTCATTGTAAAGGGACCTGTAGTCTAATCGGACAGATCCGTCTATGGAGCCGTCCATTTCAAATGGGCAGGCGCTTTCAAAAAATACTTTGCATGTGATTGGATGAACCTGTGAACCAGCAGAGTCTGTTGTTATCCACTCTTGCAGTAGAAAAGTCAGGAGAAAGGTGAAAACATGTTTTCCATTGAGAAAAGCCTTTGCTCTTCTAATAAATTATAACAAAACAACTGATGTTATGTATCATATTGCCATTTTCGACTCGAGTTGTTTTCAAATAGCCTTCATCACAACTAAATCAGGCCCATAGCTATACTAGGACGCTGACTTTACCAGTACTAGGTTTACCAGCCTGGATCACCACCATTTCCAAGCTCTCCAGAATGATCCTCGCGGCAAAGTCATACTGAAGCTTGCAAGATCAGGATGCAAGGCTACCTGTAGTCTGCTGTTTGTCGAAAGAAGCAGTTCATGATGCTTTGCTAACACTTTCATTTCTGGCATTTGTGAATTGATGGAATTTGAAGTGTTTAAAATGCAGCACACTAGCACTCGCTAATCCCATTTTGTAAGATTATGTGGCTTTGTGTTTGAGATACTGTTGATTCTCAAAGAAGGCAGATATTTCAGAACTCCGAAAGTTGGCACATGAGCTCTTTACAGCATATTTTCTATTATTAGTGTAAGAGCCATTATTGTTTAAATAAGTATGTTTATTATAATAATAAGCAATTAATATTTCTTTTAAATATATTGCTCTTATAATTAGAATTTGTAATGACATCTGTAATCAGAGATATGTGTCCTTTAACGATTTGTTATAGTTAATACATAATTTGTACGATGGAAGTAGATACGTAAGAGCTTCCGTTGGTTAGAAGCCATAAAGCTAAAGAGCGATACAGTCTTTTGACCGTCACGTCACGTCATTATAGTATATTAAGATAACTACAGAAAACTGTCTGTAAACCATTTATTTGTATGATTGATTTGTTCAAAGTAAAGAAGAAACATAACGAAGATACTTGGATTCAGAAGTTTATTACATGTCGCGTCAATTACATTGGTCAAGAAAGGCTTTCAGATAAGTCAGTAACTGGAAAAGAAAGAACTGCACTTATAATTAGCTTGATCAACTACAGAAAACTGGATACTTGAGAGGTGCAGTGACAGTAATGTTTCTATACATAACACAAAAATTAAGGATATTGTGTTCGGTATATTATTTTGATGTTGTAACAATGCTTCTTGGCAATAAATCTAATACCATTGGAAATATTTTGTCCATTATAAATGGTGCCACATTTGTAAGGACCATGCATTTGTGGGATGAGCAGCAGAGCTGAGTACGTGGGCAACGGCCTGGCACCTCTTTACAATACTGGTCACCAGCCTGGTCACACACTGCTGTGGGATGGCATCCCATTCTTTAACCACATTTGTCACAAGTCAGCCAACGTGGTTGTGTTGGTCCCTCTGGCATGAACAGCACGCCCAAGATGACCACAAGTGTTCACAAATGTCCTTACTTATTGGGAGTAGTTTTAAGTGTTATAACTATGAGTTTCTGCCACTAGATGTCACACTAAGTGCACCAGCATCTCAGAGCAAAACATGCATTGGGACACACACACACACAATAACACGCACCCCGGCCGGGGTGTGTGTCTTCTAAAATTGATCTCACATTTAATAAGTCATATTTATCTCACCTTGTCATGAGATTCATCTCGACCATTTTGTGGATGTAAATTAGATAAGGTGGAAGCCAGTGGAGGTATTACAAAATATATAAATATAATATTACATCCAAATGTAATATGTCATGGTGGAACAAAACACTGTAACATTGTTTTGAGGTAAATAGTTTAAATCATTCTAACATGTATGAACATGTTCGAATGCTATTTACCTTTAACTAGAATTTTCTGAAAGTAGCTGGTTGTATTTCTCACAAAACAATTGTCCTTGAAGACGTGTGGAATTATTTCTCCTGCATATAATAGCTGGTTTGCGTTTTCGCACTTCATTTGACACTGAACTTGACACTTTACAACATGAAATAGCCGACACCCATTTTGAGAAATGATCCCTGTCGGCTGAGGACATGTGGCTGAGCCAGTTAGGCTAAATCCTAATCAATTCCCCTCCGATGGCCATAGAAAAGTATCAAATCGAGTTTATGCCAGTGTAATAGAATCAGCCAGTGGGTGGGGAGAGGATGTCTGTGCCATCATGTCTCCCCTAATTTCATTTCAGCAGGCAAGCAGGCAGACAGGCCTCCTCCATGGGCTTGGCGTTGGAGAGCTGCCCGGTGCCACCAGCCATGCTTTGCCCAAACCCTGGCTGTCAAGAGGTTCTGCCCGAGGGAAAAATCCGGGCCCAACCCCAGGCCAAAAACACACACAAGCATGAAAATGAGACAGAGAGACAAAGAGACAGAATGACGAACAGATGAAGGATAGCGACAGTGGTGATGTGCGATAGTGGGTGGCCACCTGCGCTGGCTCATAAAACGTAGGCACTTCTGACGAGAGCTTCTGTTTGCGGCCAGCTCTGGGAAATGTTGTCGCAAACCTCTGTCATCCGTGGCACCACTATTATCTGTAGGCAGAGAGTTTCAGCGTCTAATACCCCAGTGTGCCCCAAAAGCCATCAATTAATACTCACTAAAACCTACCACTTTGTCCCGGAGACAAAAAGCCACAAAATGGCCTCTCTCTCTCTCTCTCTTTCTCTCTTCCTCTCTACAGGAACATTTAGCCTTTTAGTGTGCGAATGGCAGCTTAAAGCAGATGTCTGCAAAGTGGTCCCTGGGTGGGCCCACTGATGAACGCTAATGGAAGTGGTTACCTCACCAGGAAAATGGACCTCCCGGCTGCTGTACAGGGCCTGCAGTGCAAGGACAGGGAGCACAGGTGGATCGGCGAATTAAGGAAGCTTTTTAGTGATTACTCTTTGCCGTGTCAGGTGCTAACACCTAGTACGGAGGGAGCTGTGGCAACTGGGTTGAAACATTTGTTTCTGTGAAAATATTGGAAGCTCCTACAAATGACGGATGTATTGACTAATGTTTTTAATTATAATGTTTTATAGATTTTTCATTAGTTGCATGGTGACACCATGTATGTGCCAAATCTTTCCAATAGTTGCAATTCTTGTGCATCACATATTGAAACTTTCTTTCTATATTATTTTCTTTCATAAACACAATGTTTATGAGAACACAATGTTGTCAACAACCATATCATCGCTAAATATAATTTTCATATCATTATCATTAAATAACATTTTTGTTTTCATGTACTATATATATATATACATATATATATACATATATATATATACATATATATATACATATATATATATACATATATATATACATATATATACATATATGTACATATAGAGAGAGGCTAATTTAACATTATACCCACATTATACCACTGTTTTGATACTGTATTATCAAATTATCTCAGAGATACACTATATTTGCTTCAAGGCGTCAAAGGACAACATCCCTACAATAGGCCTACAGTACAGTAACCAAGTATTTTATCTGAATTTAATCACTTCATTGTGGGACAAGAGGACATTGAGTAGGCTACATTGCTTGGTCATAATGGCTTTCATTTATTTTTATTTTTTTTATTATAAAATTACTTTACTGTATAGGAAATTCCACACAACACACATTGAAACACAACCTTTTATTGGGTGCAGTCATGGCAGTGGACTTGCTACAGTATATTCACACATATCTCTTTATTAATACGGGTGGTCGCGGACATACTCCATAATGTGCTTCAGGGCAAGCCACGTTTCAGAGGCCGTTGGGATGATCTGATTGGCCGGCAAGATGAAACCATAGCGACCGGTGTCTCTCAGCTCGAAGGCGAAGGAGTACTTGATACCCATGTTGTAGGACCAGTCGATACTACCACCACTGGCTTGGTCTGGGCAGAGGAGATCACTAATTACATGTAGGACTATTTGTTTATATACTGCATGGTAGCCTAGCCTACACATGCATGTACTGTATGTCACTGTAGGCCTATGTAGCATCACAATTACATTACATGCAGATGGAAACTGGCCTTGGGCTAAATCTGGCCACTAGCATCTCTCCTCTTCTTTGAGGTTAATGTATTTTGTGATTGGTCCATTTTTCAAATAAACTGAGACATTTTTTTTATATAATAAAAAAAAATAAAACAATACTCACTGCAAGTCAATGGATGGATTTGACCATAATATTGCTATTGCCTATTATTTCTCTCAGGGGGCGTTAACTGGTATTTTGAGTATAACATTAATTAATTAAACATTAATAAGTACCTACAATCAATTTGAGGCCACAAAGGTATTTCTGCAGCAAACAGTTTTGGGATATATTTACTTTGTTTGAGGCCTCCACAGCTAACTGCCATATCTTTGGTGTAGCCCAACAAATGTTGTCTATGGTAACTCTCTTTGAATTAAAGCATATGCTAAATGATGTGAATATAAATGACATTACTGCAGTGCATTTAAAGTACTATTGTAGAAGCATTATTGTCATTCCACTTTCAAATTCTTACTTATAAAGTTTGTACCTTTGAGCAATGCATGCCACTGGCAGGCTAAAACAGTACGTGTCGTCACGGTGATGAGGAAAACACAGGCATACTTACATATGATGTTGCAGATGTTTCCCACTTTGTATGTGGTGCCGTACAGGGACGTGAGCTTCTTCACGGCAGCCCTGCCAATGGAGTCCTGAATAGAAACACAGAGTCAGAGGGGCATTCAAATTGGGCGAACGTTTCAATGCGAAACGTGTTTTCTTTTAGTTTAAGTAAAAACATTTGCAAATGTAACGGTGGCCATCTGGTTAGCACATGGCAGTTATATCTCACTCTCTGACACCTTAAAGGATGCTCTGGTGACATGCAGCAGTGCCTATTAGGTTTTGGGATACCTTGTAGAGCATCTGCTCTCTACACGGGAGAGCAGAGTTTGCGTCTCGGGTGGAACGGACCCCGTTTACGTAAATACTGTGTCCGAATTGTTAGATTTCAACTGACGGGGACACAGAATGTGATGTTTACTCACACGGACTTCATCATGTGATGAAGTCCGTGATTGCTCAATGCTCGTCGAGAATGACCTCCTCAGGTCATTTGTGTGGGTTTGCAAACGTTCACAGTGAACTTGAAGCAAAACTGAAAACTGTGAACGTTTGCCTTTATTTGCCTTTTTGAACGCTCCCCAGGACACATTAAAAGAAGAGGAGATGGTGCTGCGGGTGAAGTAATGTCGTTAAGGTGGCTGTAGGGAGAGGGGGGTCTCCCCCAGGGAGACCCCCCTCTCCCCCAGGGGCCTGAATGCCAAGGCTAAGCTGGTAAACTGACAACAAGCTGCAGCTAAGGTCATGCGAGTCTTGCAGAGCCAGCCTTTACCTGTGTAAAGTCTGGGACACAGTGTTGGCTAACGGCATCAAGACCCGCCTACTTGACCGGAGAGGTATTTTGACTGATATGACACAACGACCAACTACGTAACTCATTGAATGACCAAATCAGATTACTTCACAACTAAAAAAGTTTCTTTGAAATGCTATCCAAAGCAATTTACTGCGTTGGCCGTGACAAATCTTTCTATTTTTGTGTCCTTTTATGTTGCTCAGGGTATCAAATTAAAGTTGGACTTTATTTAAACTTTTGATTGACTTTAACGAATAATAAGAGTACAGCTGATTGTTTTATGCTTTTTCTTCTGCAAACTTCCCTTTTGTAATTTGCAAGTAGTCCTAGAAGTATTCGTAAAATGTATAAAGAAATACCTGTAATCTGATTGCACTATTTTAGCTGGTACCTGTAATGGATTCCAGTTACTGTTTTTTTAACTGATTACTTGTAATCAGTTACTTCCCAACTGTGGACATGATCATTCACAGATCGTTTATTAATAAGCGACTGGCTCTCCCGTACCAACTCGGCCTGCATGGACACAGGTTTGCAGGTGTAGCCGTAGGGATACATGAGCAGCTGGGAATAGGCATGGACGGAGATGAAGGACTTGAAGTTGCCGTGGCTCTTGATCAGTGCGACCACGTTCTTAACCTCGACCTCGGAGTGGGCCGCGGGGCCGTGGTAGGACTCGGAGCAGGGGTTTCTGCTGGCTCCAGGGCCTGGAGTGGAACCCACCGGAACATCAGGGATGTGATCAGAACAGAACAAACACACAATAATGCAAGTAGGTGACCTTAACACTGCTGTACGTAACATAGTTCAGTGACACTTTAGGACATCTTACACAGGAGGAATCAGCCATGAAACGCACACACATACAGACGCACACATAAAAGACACACCCTCCCCCTCAGCAAAAGAGCCATCTAAAATACTGTATATAAATTCCACTATCATGTCACTTGCCCCCAAAGCCTGCATCCCAGTTCCGGTTTGGGTCCACGCCACGACACGTAGAGCCGGGGTTGGTGGAGCGTGTCTTACGCCACATGCGGTCCTGTGCGTGCACATGCGTGTGTGCGTGTGTGTGTGTTTGTGAGAGAGAGAGAGAAACATCTGGGATGAGTTGAGCCACACGAATGCTATAGCAGCAAGCCTAGCTAGGTGAGAGAATGGAATGAACCCAGAGGTTTGTACCCTTCATGCAGACCAGAACGGCAAAGCATTCCATGCAAGCCAATGGGGAGGTCCACGGATTTCCCCAAACATTGCCCATGCCATTATTATATCTCTCTGGAGATGTTAACAGGTATTTGGAGTATCTTGCATTAATTCCCAAGTACCTAGCCACACGGTATTTCCGCAAAATACCATTTGTGACTGAAGGCGACATGCCCACTTAAGAGACCAGAACGACAAAATGTTTGCTCCCAGAGCAATGCATTATGCTGCTCTATGTTTGCTAGCATGCTAACACCTCTGGCGTGGGCGTTAGCCTACCTTGGTGTGTGTGTAAACGTAGCCGTCGGGGTTGGCCAGGAGGAGCATATAGATGTCCATGGTGTTCAGGAGGGAGGTCAGTGATGCGTCTGTGCCGTAGTCAGTGGCGATCTGATTCACATTGCAGAGTGGCAGTGAATTAGCTTAAAATCGCTTACTATACCTTTAATAATCTCTTGGTGGCAGTGGCAGTCATAGTAACAATTAAAAACACATCATCCATCAGAGCATGTATGTATTTTAAAGTAAACATTTCACAAATGTGTTGCCAAATCTACAATCATGTTCCGCTGAAGTACTAGTAATGTGTACCTTTTATAAGTAAAAACTCTTGGCTTTTCTACCTTTTTTTGTACCTTTAGAGAGATGGATATGACAAAAAAGTGTATTAGCTGGCATTAGCTGACTACACCTTTAACATAGCAGCAAACAACTATTTTCAATGTAAAGGTATAGTGGCGTAATGGCGTCCTGTACAGAGAATGATACTGCCTTGCCTATAGTATGACAAGTTGCCTATGGTGTCGTGCATTTGAGTTGTCAGCAGTGTTGTCTGACTGCCTGACCTTGTTAGCGGTCCACACCCCCGTGGCCTGGGACACCCACTCCCTGGAGTGGATGCCGGTGTCGATCCAGATGGCAGGCCGCTTGTTCCCGCCAGTGCTGAACTGAACACAGGTGGTCAAGTGTAAGAACACAAACCCACAGCATGTGTGTGTGTGCGTGCAGTAGCCTACATATACTGCGCACACACACACACACACTGGTTAGAGTCCAGAGTCTATAGTTGTTTTTTGTTGGTTGCCCAGTAGAGGGCGCCTCCCTAGTTTGACTTTCTCAGAGGCAGCAAGGAAGTTTTACTTAGCCTACGTATTTAGGGCAGGTGCGCGAAGGGGGAACTGACACCTGCTGAGAAACAGTTTTTGACCTCATCGCATTGCATCGCACACTTACATTTGTTTATATGTTGCGTATAAGCAAACGCACCCATATCATTATCAACTACACATAAACACTCAGTAGCACATGCAAGACCAAGACCAAAGCCTGCAATAGCCCAGAATACAAGAGCATAAACCATCTACAACGAAAACGTGTGATTTAACAGTGGCAGCAATAACGAGCGAGTCTAAATATACATCACCTAAAGAGGCGCAGGCAGCCGCTCAAAAGGAAGATGGCAAGCATAACAATAATGTTGGTGTCAGTTAAATCGTCCATTTTACCTTGAGCACGTACATCGGCCTGTTCTCATAGGAGCTTCCTATCTCCACCTTGGACACCAGGTTTGGGTGCTCGGCCACAAGGGAGTCCATCCAGCTGTAGATCTGTAAAGCAGACAATGCCATGCAGACCATACTGTAATGAGAGATAGGGAGAGAGAGGGGGGGGGGAGAGAGAGAGAGAGAGAGAGAGAGAGAGAGATAGGGAGAGTGACTACCGTCTCCAGTGGGTGATAGGCTCCAAAGTTGAAGCTCCTGGTGTTTCTCTCCAACATCATGTTTTCCTCCATCTCAACTCTCTCTTCCTCCAGAAGCTCCTATACACACACACACACACACACACACAGTATATATCCATTACACACACACACACAGATGTGCACACACACATATGCACATACACACACACATGCACAGACATACACACACACGGTATTTATCCATTACACACACACACCCACAGATTTGCACACACACATACACACACAGATGTACACACACACACACACACACAGTATATATCCATTACACACACACAGAGAGATGTGCACACACACATATGTGCACACACTCACACACACACAGATGTGCACACACACATATGCACATACACGCACACACATGCACAGACATACACACACACACACCCACAGATTTGCACACACACATACACACACAGATGTACACCCACACACACACGCATGCACACACACACCTGCAGGTCACTGATCATGACCGTGAAGGGGATCCGGTTGAGGTGGAGGTATTCCTTCACCGCGCTCAGGCTGGCATAGGGCACTTGGATGTCCACGGGCAGCTCAGTGGAGACCGGGTGTAGCCAGAAGTCTAGCTGGCATGCCACAGCACATAAGGGAAGATAATATTATAATAATAATAACGGTCGTCATAATAATAATAATAATGTATTTATACATCACTATTCTTACAATAATTGCAGATCAAATTGCTTTACAGCGGATGGATTACATGCACACATATAAATTGTGTTGTGTTTACCAATGAAAACACAACACAAGGAGGACAAAATGTAAATAAAGAATTAAAAATAAATAAAAATATGAATTAACTCTGAAACTATTGAATAAATCTAAGTAAAGCTCCATAGAACATGTATATTTGGTGACTATGTTGTTAAACTGTGGTTCTCTCACTGACCCTCACTAGATTTGTTCAGCTGGATCGGTTTGTGTTTGTGGGACAGATAACTGTCAAGACAACAGATAACAGATAAAGACAAAAATAAATATATCAATCAAAACAAATAAATAAATCTCACAATGGCTAGTGCGTAGGCCTGTCATAATTATTATGTCGATTTATCGTGCAATATATGAACATAACCTCTAATATTTCAAACGTCAATAATAGTGCCGTTGCATTTACATGCGTGTTGCTGAGAAAGCGCTCCATACACAGTTTACTCACTCACACACACACACACACACAGAGCAAACGACACGTGAAAGGAGAGTTCCTTGATGTTTTAATAGGTGTTTTTCGACTGCATCAGTCCAGCTAACTATGTTTGGAAGAATAAATGCTTGTTACTTTTTTATACTTAGCCAAGCACAGAAATGGTTTTAACCAATCATAACAAACAATTGATGTCACATGACAATAGCGGAACAACATCGTTAACATGATTCTAACAATAATATATTTAATCCCAATAATTTCTAATCTGGGACAAAATATCGCCCAGAAAAAACAGCTATTGTGACAGGCCTAGCTGTGCCTTGTCCTTATTGGGCATTTATTGCCATTCTATATTTCCATAAAGGGACAGACCTGTATTATATCCAATTGCATAATATTAATAATAAGTGGAATATGCTAATAGTCTCCTACATAGAGAATAATACACTTTTTATCTCAAAACATGTGTAAAAGGCTGTGTGCAGGTGTGTCTCTGTGTGCACTCAAGCACTTATAGATGTATGTGTGAGTGTGCATGCATGTGTATGTCTACAGCACACCTCCAAGTTCTGGTCCTTCTCCAGAGCCTGCAGTAGCTGGATATGGCTCTCAGACTCCACACTGACTCTGATCACCTGGTCTCTGGTATACAGCAGAAAGGTAAAGGTTCCAAAGGTGCCTTTTTATTGTCACATACATGTAGCTATATATTTTCTCTGCTCTTAACCTATCCCTCAAGGGAGCAGTGGGAAATATAACTGTAACTGTAACTGCAAGACAAGCATTGAACTGTGCTGTAATGTTCTGTAATATTCAATGGTTTTAGTTCAACATCTAATCCAATGTGGCTCGGGAAAGGGAGGTTTGGGGTCCCCTTCTGAAGCTGCTGCCCCCACGACCCGACTGGATAAGCGGATGAAGATGGATGGATGGATGGATGGATGGATGGATAGTTCAACATCATCACTATAAAATGCAATCAAGACCATGAACAACAAACATTTGGTGCACGGCACACAGTTGCACCAACCTACCCGGTGAAGAGCCTCTCTCCCTGGGACACTGCCGCAAGCACGAACAATAGCACAAGACCTCTCATGTTGTCTGCAGTCTGCTGTACGAGCCAGCCACCACCAACGGTTCTTATAGCAGAGCATGTTAGCATGTGGTCTGTTCACATGATGTTGCCTCTTATTGATAAGGACTCCAGTGAACTGCCTGCCTGCCTGACTATCAACACAGGGATCAACATTCCTGCTGCTTTAGTGTACCTTTCCAAGGTACAGCTGTGTTATTTCCCAAGACCAGGGGTCTGCAATCTATGGCTCCTGAGCCACACGTGGCTCTAGAACTACTCTAGTTGCTCCCTGTGGCTTTGACAAATATCATATAGAATTTAATCTAGGTTTTCAAAATATAATCTCAAATTATATTACATATTGCCAGCCTGTGTCTGATTTCACCAGTATCCAAATTTATCTAGTCACAGTAGTAGGGAATAGGCTAGTATTTAGTATATTCTGATTTCAAGTCACTAGAAATTTGCACAAGAGCTTTATTTTTTAAATATCTTTGCAGAGGAACAAAGTCACTGTCCCTGCATTTTAAAAGCACTCCTATGCCTTGGGAAAAGGTAATTACTTTTTATTTAGGTCTAATGTTGATAGGTTAACTTATATTATTTTATGCAGTTCCAGACAGTTAAATATATAATGTTTTGGACACAAATGGCTCTTTTGACAGTAAAGGTTGTAGTCCCAAACACATTTTGAGGCGTTTACAACAGAATTAGCCTGTGATGGTTTTCAGTGTTTTAAACGTTTAAATACATTTTCTGATAGGCTACATTCTCTCAATAACAAATATTAACAATTATGTCATATATGGCCAGAAGGTGGCAGCACATAACCAATAACTTAAATGACGTTGGCTTCAGGTGCATTTTAGGCCTACTAAGTATAATTGTAATGCTTGTTTTTTTTTCTTCTTTTTATTTGTATTTTATTTAATGTAATGTTTTGTAGGCCTACATTGCTTGTTTCGTATATGCTGGCAGGATAAGGATGTGTAGTAAAACAACTGAAAGCATCTGCTTAGCCGGAGTGCTTTTTACATAGGCCTAGATTTCACTTCGTCACGTGACGTCACTTTTGTATAATTAGTGGTGTGGTGAGTTCACACGGGACGCGGCGGACGCGGTACCACTGCATTCAATTCTTCTCCACCCGTGGAAATAATTTATCAGCGTCCTGCTGCATTCTGTGAAAGTTTAATGACGATCGCACCAAAGTGGCGTTGCATGCAAATGCGGTTTCAGTGGGGATCTGTTATCCCTATTTCTCCCCTACACGTCTCTAAAAGCTCCACGAAGAAGGCTGGCTCCGAGCAGAGCTGTTCCACATGGTTTCCCCCTGCCCTCCTATAAATAGACCCATTTACATTGCATTTCATGGACGAGCTGCAGGAGCTCAATATTTCAAAGGCCCACCGGTAAATTGACCATTAATAATTTATAGCTACTCACGACTATTATGATATCCACATTCTACAATAAAACAATAAGAGATCTCGCTCAGTCTCATTTCTCATCGACGCACAAATCTGCAGTCTGAACGAGCACGATTCTTTTCTAGGTTTAATCTCCGAGTGTGTTTAATGTTATCTTACATGTCACAATAGCGTGTCACGTCTTCCCTGTCTACCCATCATTCTAACAGACTGTGAGCCGTTCAGCTTTAAATGCAAGATTCTTCTACAGATGAATTGAAGCCAATTTAAAATTAAATGCTCCTTATAAGCCAGATAAGATGATTTATTCAACCCTGCCAGATGTGAATCAGGATACAGAAGTGTTTCCTCCTTTGTACCCATTCAGCCGTCCTCTGAAGCATGCATTACATCCAAGTCGTTTTTTGTGATAATTCCATAATTCCATATTTAATATAATCTTCCACGGCCTGTCATAATTACATGCTCCAGCTACTCAATGTAGCTGTATCGGTTCAGCTTGCACATGCTGGCCAAACTACTGTTTTGTAGTGATGGTAGCATTTAAACCCGGAGCAGGAAACCGATGGAGTGCCTGCTCCGGGTAGGGAATGAGTCCTTACCCCAAGTGAAGGAGTTCAAGTACCTCGG
>JAODUH010066809.1:0-16910 GCA_027564835.1 Typhlichthys subterraneus
TGACGTAAACACGTTAGTGCAAGCACCCCCGGAAGCCATAGAGAATGCATTTAAGAGCCTGCATTTGTGAAAAAATATTTTTACGCGGAACATCTATGAGAGCAATCAGGGCGATTTTCAGCCATATTGAAATTGCCCAAAAAGGGGCTGGAGCCTGGCTATATGTAGACTAGCCAGCATCCATGGAACATTGGACGCTGATTGGATTAAGATATTTAGAGGCAGGACAGTCCGCTACCATAGCGTACACTGGTAAAGTTGGAAAATTCCCTCCTCTCTTTTTCTCCCTTTGGCAGTGCGTCGCCCAATCGCCCTAATGAACAAACCATCCCTGCCCTGGACAGTCCAGCAGATAACAGTAATTAATGCAACACTTGGATGCTGCCAAGTGCCATAAGCAGACATTTTTTAACATTAACATTGCTTTTCATCTTGCTTCACGGAATTTGCATTTCTACGTAAAATATCCGGAACGCATAATATACTTCCTATGCGCATAACCTACGCCGTTGTCAGCATTTTAGCCCAGGTTATTTATAGCCAACTTAAGTGCTTAAAGTGCACAACTGTATATTTACTGCTAGCTTACAAATAGTACAACCATTTTAGCTTGTGTTCTAACCATATAACAAGCACCTTACATATTTTCCAGCAAATATAATAATTACAGCAATATTGTTCATGGAAAACAGACATATTTAATAGAGATCATTGTTGATTATTGTTGATTATTATTATTGGTTAATTTTTTATCATCTGACAACCAGGATGGTCTAGCAAAACCAGTAAGTTAATTTACTCACGATGAGTGTACTGTAGAGTTGTAGGCTGATGTTCAGGGTAGGGCTCCTCGATTATGTAAAAAGTAACCATGATTATTTTGGTCAATATTGAAATCACAATTATTTAATAGGATTACTCATTGACTTTTAAAGGACTATGTATTAACTCCATCTTTATATATATAAAAAAAATAAAAAAAAATAAAAAAAAGAAGAAAAACACACCTTTCACCCTGCTGGAGGGATGAAAGTGAGCATGCGCCTGTCATTCAGAACAAGACAAAAAAAATTTTTACTTACAAAACTTAATGCGCAAAATAATAATTATCTTGAGTATATGGTTTCTGTAATTGTTAGGAGACAACATTTTAATCACTATTAAAATGTAATTGCAAAGCCCTAGTTGAAGGCATAACATTTATTTTCCTGTTTTTTCTCCTCCTGAACATTTAACCCACTTTATAGAAAATACAGATATACATCGTGTATCGGTATTCAACATAAATATATCGGGATATGATTTTTGTTCCATATTGCCCAGCCCTACTACACATTCTCAAAACGATAAGAAGAGACGGGAGTTTGGTGAGTTTGCCAACTTCCTCAACTCTTGCAATGTAACTCTTCACTCAAAAGGAAACAAAATTGCCGCTCCAAACTCGCTCCATTCATTTTTATTTAGTAATACTAAACTATACAAACCCGTACAATTTTGTGATGATGTAGCGTATCATGTATGTTTAATATTTTAATAAGAACATGGAGACCTTGCTCACAAGCACAATCTCTTATTTTTACTGCGTCATTATACTTTACTACAGGTATAGCTGTCCAACCTTCCATAGGTAGACAGTGGCAATCACAGGTAAAGGGTATAAATACACGTATTAAAACTACCACACATCACACGCTATGATCACACAGCTACGATGGGATGAGCATGTCCGGACCTCGTGGCCTGGCTGCTCGCAGAGATTTGAGCGGTACTTCAGCGATGCATTGAGCAGTAGCCTTCTCGCCTGCTTAAATTACACTCCTCACTCCAGTCATATTGAGATCGCTCCACTCCTTTTTTCGCTCCCACTCCGCTCATATTCTGTAGGCTACCATGACAACTAGATACAGTACATGCATTCATCCATCCATCCACATCCGCTTATCCATAGTCGGGTCACGGGAACAGCAGCTTTAGCAGGGGACCCCAAACTTCCCTTTCCCGAGCCACATTAACCAGCTCTGAATGGGGAATCCCCCAGGCGTTCCCAGGCCAATGTGGAGATAAAATCTCTCTACCTAGTCCTACCTAGTTCCAAGGCCTCCACCCAGCTAGCTGTGCCTGGAACACCTCCCTAGGAAGGCGCCCAGGGGGCATCCTTACAAACTAGATAGAGTCTCAAGATTAAAAGAAGGGCGAGTGAATGTGGAAGTCTTTGCAGCAAGCATATGGCGCCGCAACTGTTAACACAGGCCCACGCAATCGGTATCGTAACCGGCTATATTTACACAGATTGCCGGTCATGGTGAAAATTTGTATATTCCGATCACCAGCCGATTTATATGTGCATCTCAATTTTTTTGTTCTATTACCACTAGCCTCGACAGCAGTATCGATAAACTTAGACTAGGGCTGGACGATTGACCGAAAAGTAATCTAAACCTAGATTCCGAAAATCTAACAGAAGTAATTTTCTTTTCGCCTTTAAAAAATAAAAAAATAAAATCCTACTCAATCAAGCGCATCGGAAATAGGGGGACGCGTGTTTTAAAGATAAACCTATTTGTTGGGACCCAGACACGGGAGACTCATCTTGAAATCCTGAAAATCCCAGGCACAGCAAAAAACGAGCAGCATCTACTGAGAAACGCTGCTGTTATTACCACTATTAGTATCAACCACAACAGACAAATTTAATCGAAACTACACTTCGTCAACGGCTCGAAACATGGCAGCTCCGGTGGCGTCACAAACATTTATCAGAGCAGAAGACTCATATGCGTGACAGACAACTTAATGAACTTCAATAAAGTTGTTCAATTCAATGAATCATCATCACCATATTGATTTTCAGGTTTTGAGAATGTGAAACCGGGTCCTTAAATAACCGGGTCTCGATCCCCATCCCAAATTCCCAGTTGCAGTACTACATGAGGAGAGCCCAGGCTGGCATAACAAAGCACAAGTTTGTATCCCTTCAATAGGGCTTTCCCAGAATGCGTCACCCAACCAGGCAGGAAAAAACTGCAGCACCCAGGGAACAGCGATCACAGCTAGAATATAAAACAGGGACTGGGGCACCATGACCGGTGTCGGTGGAGGTGCTCCGATAACACCGCCACCCAGCATGGTCACCAGGTCATATGTAGCAGTGATTTAAAACTACAATGTTAATGCTATTTAACCATTTAAATAAGTTCAACATGTCCCAGCCAGAGCCTAATCAAATACACAAGCCTAGCCTTACTGCAATACAATGACCTGATCTCAAACCTTCATCAACCCTTTTAACTGGCTGGCAGGACCGCCATGCCAATGAAGTGACTGGAGTTGCGTAAAGAGACTCTTAAGGGATGTGAGGGCTACTGGCCAGTCAGCCCATCTGGATGACAGGCATCAAGCCAGCCCACCAGCCAGGCCAGCAGCAAGTGTAGTCTGTCTCATTGTGGCTGGTCCACTTCAGAACAGCCAGTAACGCAGGCAGGCAACAGGCCAAGTCAACAGACAGGCCTGGTTCTTTGCCCCAAGGACATGGACAAGTACATAAGAACATCTTCATAAAGAAGTATGTAAAAATATATATATTTTACCATTAGGAAGATTAGCCTACATGAAAGAGGATCTGGTCTGCCCAAGAACAAAGCTACCTACACAGAGCACAAACACCACCATACCTCAGGTAGCCTGGGGTTTGTATGTGGCAGAGGTCTGCAAAGGCAGCTTTCAGGCAAAGGAAGTGTAAGCCTAAGCCAGGTCTGTTCAAACCTAATACCTAAACCCCTACTAGACTATACTCATGCTGTGAAAACTGAAACACTGACCCTGCCACAACCACAAGCCAACACCAGCTGAATCCAATACTATTCAACGCACACAGGCTCTCTTAGAAGTGACAAAATACAAAACAACAACAAATCAATTCCAGTTCAATCAATGCCAGGGGTGTGTGCAAGCACATATAGTTAGCCAAATGACCATAGCAGGAACAACCAATAATAAATAAAACTAGGCTATTTTGCATAAATTACTACATTCAACAAATGGGTAAATTTAGTGTAGCTTACTAGCCCTAACCTTTTCATGGAAGTGTTTAGGAAAAATAAGATGCTTTCACACAAGATCTGTGATAAGGCCACCTCAGACACAGAGAATGCATTGCCGAATGCATAAGCGGCAACACTGCGGGTCTACAGACACCGCTGCAGCCCGAGCCCCCAGCAAAGACTAGGAGGCGGTGTTAATTAGAGGCGTTGCAACACAGCACAGGAGGAGGCAGATCACGGAGATGACCTGACAGCGGTGGCAGGTCAGATTCTCATGGCGCTCCGCCATCTGCTCACCTACCAACCGCTACAAAAAAAACCTCCATCCACTTAAGTGTAGCAGCTTGTCGGTAACCACCCCCCTCTCCCTCTCTCTCTCTGAAATGCCTTGCATTTTCGCAGAGCTTTCTCTTTCAATAGGCAATCATTCTAGCCAAATCCTCCACCTGGATAAGTATAGCAGCACCGCCCCCCCCTCCATTGTCATCGCTGCAGCACCGTCGTAATAAAGATACAGTATTTCAGGTCACGCCTGTATACCTGTGCATCACCGCTCACGATTTAAACATTCATTGTTTTACAGTGTAGGAATAAATGAATGGCATTCGTTTATGGCCTTGTGGAATCGCGACAAAAGAGCTGGTTAGAACTCTAAACAGTATGATTCTAATCAGAAACAGTTGGGACACAGCTGCTGATGGCCAAGATGAACTGGAATTCCCCTTTAAGTCACTCTTCGTTTAGTTAGCGAGACTGTCAACTTTGTCCATTTGACTTACAACTGCAAGGCATATGCCCTACCTATTCCAGAACACTAATTAGATGGCTCTGAATCAAATAATCATGCACCTCAAATCTACAGTACAAAACTGCACGTAATAGTGGATGCCATTCACATTACTATCAGAAAGCAGCCAGAGATCAAAGAGAGTATGATCATGTAACCCATAAATGTAACTATAAAATAATAAAACATGTTATGAAGATTTAACTATTAAAAAACAAGCAAACTAGAACTTAGCCGTTACCAGGACAAGCTGAACTTACAATTGGTCAATGTAAACTATTACCAGTTCAGTGCTTATAGAGTTGCATCCTTTTCCCTATAACTCCATTATTCCTTGCTTGTGGCATTCAGAATAGAAGCTGTAAAATAATGATCTGGGCAAGAGGACTCTCAAGAAATCACCAAATACATCTTATGAAAAGGTATGTGTGTAGGGGTGTGACGAAACACTCATTAGGTCACGAGACAATACATGATAAATTGTTGTCTTTGATTAATAAGATTTATTGAATGGGCTCTGTGTACTCTGTGATTCTGTAGATGATATGAGAAATGTGCAGAAATCACTAGCCTTTACATTTTCTACAGGCCTATCCCACAGTTGTTAATACTGTAAGATAATATAACTATACAAAGCTAGTAAGTAATTACACAATAATATCTACAAATATAATCAGATGTAGGTAAATATTAACAACTGCGGATAATCACAACCTATACTATGCATGTATCAAACAAATATTATACATATCAGTGTAACAAAATGTAAGAAATAGCTAGGGTTAGTGGGATTTCCGGGACACATGTAAAAAACATTTATATGTAACAGGAGAATTACCTGAAGAAAAAGCCAGAGGGCCGACCTTTTGTACACGTCATGTGCCCAAAATGCTGCCACTGCCGGATACATTTTTCACATTTTAAATCTTGTGAAATCTCGTAGCACAAGATCTCATCACACCCATAATGTTAAGCCAGGCATACATTAGCCAACGTTTTTTGACTTTTAAAGCAGAATTTGGCTGGTGTAGATGAGTTGGTCAAACAACAAGGCTCAAATTGGCTGTCGTTTGATGTACAAAGTAAGTAGGGAAATGACGTGACCCCAATGGATTCATCATGCAACCATGTATAAATGAGGCTCCAACGCATTTCTGACATGTCATACAATTCTGTTGTGCATTTGCAGTGTGAGCACTGAGGCTGCCTGATTTCAAGGATATCCCGTTAATGGTTACAAAAGCCGAATGGAAAGCCCAAACACAACAAGAGTAGTTCCAAGCTGATGGAACCAAGACAGCAGGAGACTTTTCTGTTCACCAGTAGTCTCAACCTCTTCCATTCATTAACACTACGTCGCATAAGCAACTCTGTGCTGAACAACTGATACATATACCCTATATAGCTCGACACAGGACTCTCGTTCAGGACTTCATGAAGTAATGGTGTCGATTTCCATTTCCATTTGTTAGCAGTCACTCACAAGTGTGTATCTGTAATTTCCGGTGCGACGCTAGCACACTGATTTAATCATTTAAAATTTAAAAAAATTTAAGCAGTAATCGTAGCCAGACATTTTTACATATTTACAACACCTGAAAACAGCCAGTCCCATTTAGTTTTCCAACAAATTCCTCATTGTAAGTTGAACTTGGTCATTGGTCATGTCAATCAAAATCCCTTGCTTGTCAAGTAGGCGGGCATTGACGCAGTTGGCCAGCGCCATGTCCCAGACATCACGTATGTAAAGGCTGGCTCTGCGAGACTAGTTCACCAGCTCAACCAAACAACAGAAATACCTCTTCCAACTACACTTTTACCTAAAAGTGACTTGGTGCATGTATAGGTCACCAGCAATCATAAACAATCAACATTCTGTTAAAAATAATGACAGCATCATCGGCACAATTGTGCCCTCCCAACATTCTAAAATGCGTTGACTTCATTTTTATCTGTCTCAGTGCAAAGCTGCACTGTTTCCTTGTCAACAATGTGAACAGTGTCATTGTGACAGAAACGGTTACATTGCGATTAACTTAATCGCAATGTAGTGTGAGCACCTCTGTCGTGAAGACTGAACCATCTGGAGATGCGACTCAATCGCAGTGTAAGGGCTACAGATCGGGCAAGATTATTTTCATTGCATATGCCAGTTTTAGGAGATTTATTATAGGCTGTGTTTTGGACCAGTTTAAAAACCCACTCTTTTCACCATGATTGTCACCTAAAGTAAACTACAGAGTGTCACAAAAACCTTCCTTAAAATGGAGGTCTTCTAAATGTTATGATTACTGTGCTTTTTATGAATTGTTTTTCTATATCAAGGAGCAGATGGGATAGTGGCTCACTGAATTCTGTTGGGCAAAACCTAGTACCGAAATGTATTATAATGTTAACAATGTATGCTATGCATACAATACACACAACATACAGAGATGTACGACATGAAGTCATGTCTAAATGAATACAAATGTTAGATACAAATCCTGTCTGGAACTGCCTACAAGTAGGATTCAATAAAAGAGAAGATAGGTTTTCTAAACCTCAAACACTGCTGAGGACATGAGGATGGACTGCTATTTATAGATGTTTTCCCCTATACAGTACTGAAGAGCGCTCTGCCACTGTGCTTGCAGTCTCCTCCTCTCATGGTTCTCACACCTTGTACTTTTCAATTATTACATTTAATAAAAGAGATTTAAATAAATATTTGCTATGTAAAGCCATTTGTACACATCATGCCTTCCAGGAGAGGTCGAACAGCACAATATGTACCCAGCATTTCATTATTTTTATATGTGGCATTGTATAGCAGAAAAATTATTATTAGCCAATTACACTATTAAAATAAAACAACAGACTTTAAAACATGTAAAGCAAATATTTTCTGCAATAATAACATTATCTCTGGCTCTCCGATTGATGGATGGGTGATCCAGGTTAACTCCGTGTATTTGCACAGGTATGTGCACAGGTAGGTCAGGAAGGCGACAGATAGGTCGCATCTTGCAGTACTTAAACAAGGCAGCTGTGTTAACAAGAAGCATCTCCCCTTCGCTACTGTAAACGGTGAGCACAACATGCTCCCAAACAGCAGCTGTGCATGATGCTGTAGGGATACTGTAACTTGTACAAACTACAGTAGGCCTTGCAATGCAATATGCTTCAGTGCAAATTACACACAAGAAATATGTTTGGCTTTAGATTCCAAAAATCACAAACAAATATTACTTACACAGTGCTGCCCAAGTGTCCACCCTCCCCCACTAAGCATTCTGCACTCCCTCCCCTCCCCCCTACACAAGGACACAGTGGCAGGGAATTCCTTATTACCTCAGCACTGGGCTTACTAAACTGTGTGCGTGCGTGCATCTTACGTCAATAGAAGGTATTCAAACATATAGTGACAAGCACTAGGCACACACAAATTCCTCTCAGATGAACAATGAAACACACCTTTGAAACATGACAATTATTATTATTTACAATTACAATCCATTTGCTAAAACACTGTAACAATCTGGTCCACCCCTAGATACAATGTCACCCCCTAATATATTAACCTTATGAAATTAACCCATTCTTAGATTTTAACACTGAAGTAGAGTCTCAAATACATACAAAGATGCCTTGAAGTCATAGGCTTAATGACAAAGTAAAATAGAGAGTAATACCTCAGGATCATTAAAGAACGTTATTAAAGCGGTACAATTAATGGTTTTAAGACAAAGAGCTTGCAATAAAGTAACAGAGAGTTATCACACACTAATTCACAGGAGTTGTGAAATGTGCGACAACAGGCTACATATCTATCAACACTACTGTAACTGGCACACAGAATAAGATGGGAACACAATGAAATGGCTTACTGTATTCAAGCCCAGCTCTGTGGGTTTCCAGCCACGCTGTTTCACAGAGAAATGTATAGCAGACTATGTCTGCTATACATTTGACAATGTCTTTCCCTCAATGAATGAATACAGAGGTTGAATACATTCCACCCCCTGAAGCAACCAAAACAGCTTGGATCAAAGGGAAGAGTTCTTTCACGACATCGTTCTCGGTCTGACTTTTGTTGCTGCGTTCTTCTCCCGTTAGTTCTGGTCCGGTCCTGTGTGGGTGCCTGCACCCTCGTCTTTTGTGAACGAGAAAAGGACAGAAAGCTCTCCTTTGACCGCCCCCTTTTTCGTTTTCTGAATGAAGCTGTAAAAAGGAAGCAGAAAGCCTTGCTCACTGGCTGGCGATTTGGCTGTCACTGTGTAAGCTGCTCACTCTGCTGCGCACACTGATCACCACTCGCTTCTCTTCCTAGCCTCCCTTCCGCCAAGGACTCTGCCGTATCACAAGCTTGTTTGCTCGCCAGCTTTCCCTCTCTGCTTAATATGATCGCTATGACAGCTAGCCCGGTCAAGAAGGCCAGCTGTTTAAAAGGCCTATTTGTACCAGACCAGGTCAACAGCTGCAGCTGAATGTCCTTTTACCAAGAGCTCCAGTCCATTCTCTCAAAATCTAACAAGATCTAATGTGCCATCTAAACCAGAATGGGATGCTAATGTGAGAACTGCCTAACGGAAATGTATTCCTCAGATCACATATTTGCAGGTTTTCCTTACAACCCCTTTCCGTAGCAGCCATTGAGCTGAACATTAAACAAACCATAACAAGGGAACGTTATTAATGAGGTGACTATGAGATGTCAGTCCCATTGGTGACTGTTCTATAGTCAATCCTAAGAATGCACAAGACTAAGCAACAGTGACAGAACTGCAGTAGCTCAGTTATAGTGGAATTTAACTTTGATTAAATCCTTGATTGCGTAGCTTCAGTTAATAACATATTTGAGAGGTCAATTTGTTGCCAATGTACAAAGGAGAGAACATACGAGATATGGCCGCTACTGTGTGGAGTAAAGGGTTTAATTCAGCTTTTAAAATGCCCCCTACCATACCATTCCAATTTCCAAATGAATTTGCCATTTTGAAAACACTTCAATTCAGCTAGAGCTGAATATTCTGTCAGATGATGCTGCCCTAACATGACTGGCTATCTGCATAGAAGGATGTGTTCAATAAGTCAAGATGAGATGATGTCACATCTGGGACCAAATCTGACATGTTGATAAACTATATAGGATCTTCTCCCACAGCAAATGACAAGGTACCACTACATCATCTAATGAGGTCTGATGAGCTGTGCTGACTATAGTGTAGTACACCTGGACATTAGGTCAATTATGTACAACTACAGAAAAGCAAACATAAAGCTGAGTTACACATATAATGAAGGATTTTCTAAACAATAAAGTTATTTCTCTGGCTTGATGGGGTATTTTAACAGAGAGAAAAAAAGAAAAAGCGTTTCCTGTCCATTCAGAGTATCGTGGAAAACTTTAGTATGCTGCCTAAGTTAGGCCCAAGTTTTAGGCCCGACCTGCAGCCATGAAACTACTAGTGGTCTCACTTGTCTTCAGACACAACAAATTGTTCAAATCACGTAAGCCATTGAGGAAGAAATATAAAAACACACAGTCAAATTGAGGGGAGAAGATGGGTAGCAATGGGAGGAGAACAAAAATATTGCTGTGCGGGGGGGGGAAGGTTACAACTAGAAAAGTCCCAGAAAGAGAAGGAACCCAATAGTGATGGAGAACGAGAAGGAAACAGAAGCTAGGGTGGTTAGGAGAAAAGAGAATGAGGAGCAGCAACAGCACCATGCTTGGTGCTCTGGCAGAGATCTATAAATAGCTCTTCAAATCTCTCTAGAAAAAGCCACTCTGCTGCTGCAAACACAGATTCAAGCAGATATTCACGTACCTGGTCTAAAGTATCATGTTTAACAGGATAATAGCTGACGATGTAAATTAGGCTACATGGGCCACAATCACATTGTATAAAACCACTTATGTAAATTAGGATATGTGGGCCAGCATCACAGTCTATAAAACCACTTTATACACACATACACAAAAGAAAAATCACAATCTTTAATGGTGAAGTGAATATTGTAAACCAACTTGAAGCTACAGTATTATTCACCTACTGCAAGCTTAAACCTTAGGCATGCAGAACCGTGCATTTTGGATCAAAACGTATGAGAGCCCTTCTCACCCAGGACAAGGCATTTAAATTAAAAAGCATAACAAGTTAACCTATACGTCATCCACTGCTTTGACCATTCACAATAAGTGGCATACATAAGCATGGTGCACTGCACGACAAAAGAGAAGCATGCTGGCTGTATCCTCAATCTTTCTTGCAGCTATAGCAACAGTAGACTGTTGATTCAATGATTCACCACCTTTCTTGGATTACACCTCTCCATAAAGGCACTGCCCTTTATTCAATACGGAATTGTTTTTGAGACAGACGTGTACAATTTCAGCAATCTTTGATCATGCAGTATAGCCTACACCTAAATCTGAACAAATATGCACCTCCCTCCATTCCAATCAAATAAGTTACTGTAACAATGTATACAGTGTACCAATAAGATATGAGCATTGTCTTGCTAATTGATATGCACCCCCCCCCCCCACCCCAGTCAAATACAGTGGTAGATGTAATCCTTATCAGAGGTTTGAAAAGATCAATTAGTTTAACACTCGCCATTTTTGTTTTTTGTTTTACAATGTGAACTAATTAATAGTGCAACCAATTTCCATTAGATAACCTACAGTTCCATTAACTATGGGTCAGAACCTAAACAAAACAGTCATAGGCTTATACCGTATGTGCCTAAAGCAATACTAAATAAATTGTTTAATACTAAACACAAAGTAGATTAATATACTGAGCCTCAAAGTAGCACAATTTTAATCAAGCAAAGCATTGCTTCGTGCGCAAGCATTAGGTTATAGTAAATTAGTTATCCGGATGACATCATCACGTCGTCATCTTTCATATCAAGATTGCTTTATTTGTAATTTCTATAAAACACTTAACATAAAGTGAATGCCACCTTGTTATCCCTTTAAAGTGAGGTAGCCTATTTTTGCACGACAATGCACTCACGGAAAATAAATGCGTTACTTTAGCCAAAAAATAACTAAATCATAATACAGTTAATACACGTTTGGAATGATTATATATTGGTATTAGTATTGCTATAATAAGTTATTACTAGGCAACTTACAAAAAAACAGGTTCGTGTGTATCGTGCATCGTGTAAGGAAGGGAGAATGGGGGTTTATCTGACTTTGGGTTGTGGATCAACTTTAGGACCTGCTTTACAGGACTAGAATTAGCAAGACTGAGCTTACCGTGTAAATGGCACTGTTCGGCGAGTTCCTTTTTTGTGTGAACTATTCTTCAAGGTATTACTTTGTATAAGATGTATAGTCAGTGCAGATTATATGCAGTTGACACAGACATTCGCCAAGCCACACGTTAACAATAGCTAGCTCACGGCATTAGCCTGCTTCCTCCATCGAATATAATTAGCCTCCTACCTAGCTAGCGTTAGCATTAGATAGCCTTTTCAAATAAACATGGTGGTTTCTACTGGCAATCGGTGGCTTGGTGCGGACTTGATGGTTTACCTTACAAAAATAGTTAGTCGACAATTTAATAAATGCAACGCAATAACGTTAGCCGTCGGCGCTGCCAACATTGAGAGATCATAAAACAAAGGGGCTAGCTTCAACCTTACGTTGGCTAACTACGCTCATCCCCGAATGACTTACCAGTGCTAATAATGGTGCTCCTAGCTGAGTTGGTTCAACCCGACTGTCAAAACAGCGACGCGTGAGACAGGGACATGAACAGGAGCATGAAAACAAATTAACAGTCGAATTATTTGTCTCTACACAACATAAATATACGTGATTAATAAAAGCTACCAACGAATAAGAGACAAAAATGAAAGAAAAATAAACAAAACGCTATTCTTCTTCTATCGGCCCCGGCTTCTGGTGTGTTAGCGTCACTTTTTTTTCGCATAATACTTTACGTCAGCGGCGCACTTGACAGCATGCATGACAGTCGCATACGTTCAAGCTAACTGGCTATGCTAAACTTTTATACTTTTGTACAACCATAAGAAGCAAACACCGCGTAAAGGGGAAATCGACTTTATTACGTAGGGCACTAATAATCAAGGAGCAATACACACAAAGAAATAGGCTACAGTACAGACACAAATGGATTTATAGTCTATTGGGCAAACCATTTCAATATGGTGTCATTTGAGTTGTGCTTTAATTAAGTATTGGCTAGTCAACTTCGATAGTCTATTTAAAGCAAATAACAATATAGACAACTATAATATAACTAAAATATATAGCCTATTTGTTGCCACTTTGCATTTAGAATTTTAGTCTACGCTAGGCAACTGTAATAGGGTACAAGCTATAATCTAATGATTTTAAACTGAATGTGGACGCAGCCTAGATGTTTTGCAATATTGTAATTCCTCAGCATTCCACTTGACGGCAGGCAAGTACCGCCTAGTTCAGAGTTTGTGATTTGGCGTGTTTGTGTTACTGTAGCCTACCCGGTTGGTGATAATTACCCGACCGAGGTGTGCATTGCGCTGAATTGAACTCTATATAGTATGCATATTTGGCGTAGCCTCGTTTAAAATGGAAAACGGCATGAGAAAAACGATGACATTTCAAACCACACGTTCTTTCACACAAATGCGTAACGTAGGCTATATTGGGAGGAAAATAACATGCTGCTTTGCGCAAAACATGACCGAACGTGTGTATAGACAATCCCTGCGGTCTCCACCCTCACCCTAGCCCTTTTGACAACTTCTGTGAGATGTAATTGTTGGGATGGTTTTAAAGTGTAGCTAACTGGGTTAAAGTGCACAGATATTGCACTTTGAACAGGTAGTTGTGATGTAGCAGCCAGCGCTCTGCACTGTCCGTCAATGGGACACAATGAGCTCAACTTGGCACAAGCCACTGATAGAATGTGGAGGGGCACGTAGGGACCTCGATGCACGTAAGATAGGGTAGTAGGCTATGCGTGTCAGTCAGGTGTGTGTGTGTGTGTGTGTGTGTAGGGGGGAGGGGGGGGGGTTGTATGTCTGACTTAAACATTTCAAATGCACAGTTGACGGCTGAAGGTTAATAGATAATAAGACACCCCCCATCCCTCCCAATTCTGTGAGGGTTTATGCTGTGTTAAAGGTGCGCAATTGCAGAATTTCCTCGATGACCGGTGCGCTCATTGGTGCTTCCTTCCAGCGTGTCACACCTTTTGGTGGATTACTTCATTTCTCATCATCATGTAGTGAAGCACCTACCTCTATCTCCTTTCAACTCCTGTATTCAATGCGCCTGCCTGCAATTGAAAGAACATTTAACATTCGTGGAACTTGAGAATAGGCCTACTCAAGATCGACTTAAAAACCATCATTACTTTAATCAGTGATTTTTACACGGTCGTCACTTATATTCCGATTGTGTCCTACTTTAACTAAGCAGCCCAGGATGATATCGTCCTACATATTTCCAACATTTCTGTTAATGCCATCTTTGTTCCTGAAAGGACTCTGCGCTGCAGACGTGCCTGGTAACTCTCCTATTTGCGCGTCCTGCGTCTTGCCGGGATTGGAGAAGGGCGCTCAACAAATGCTGATGATAGAAGTGGCAAAGCAACAGATCTTGGACAAGCTGCACCTGAAAGAAAGACCGAACATCACCCAAACCGTGCCCCGTTTAGCGCTCCTTACAGCTCTACGCAAACTGCACTCTGGGCGCGTCAGGCAGGATGGCACTCTGGACCTGGAAAATAATATACCTATTAAAGACCAGGGATATGAAATAGTGAGTTTTGCGGATATAGGTACGTTTGGTCAAGGTCAGTTTGTGTTGTCGTTTGGTGTTTTGAATCTAAAACAAAATATGCGTTTACAACAGGCCTATACCCTCTGTCTTACTGCAGTATTTGGTGAGGATTCCCAGGCCTATAGCCTACAGCATTTAGTTATACATAGAAGTTATATGTAGCCTATGGCCTATTGTATACTGAAAAACTTTTTTTTTTGTAGTTTCTTTTGAGATTGTAATTTGAGAATTTTAACTAAGCATGTATACCTGTCTATCTATCTATCTATCTATCTATCTATCTATCTATCTATCTATCTATCTATCTACCTATCTATATATCTATTGATCAGTCTATCGGCTTATTTAGTCTATGATGTTGATATTTATGTTTATGTTATAATAATTTAGATGAGACGGACAGAATCAATGGATCTGACCTCAGCCTCACCTTCAAGTTCCTGCAGGAGCGAGGACAGAGTCTACAGGTGCTTCAGTCCTCACTGTGGATCTATGCTCGCTCCTCGGAGCACGCTGACCAGGAACCCCGCCTCCCTGCTCGAGTCTTCCTCTCCGGGGACGCCCCTGGCTCCAACCGCACGCTGGCAGTGGAAAAGATGCTGGATGTCCAGGAGAACAACTGGCACATGCTAACGCTCACACGCACCATGCAGGCCTTCCTGGACGGTGGTCAGAGCCGCCTGCGCCTGGCGGTGAGCTGTGACGACAACGGGAAGAATCTTTGCGCCCTGGACGGCCCCGCCGACAGCCAGTACAAGCCCTTCCTGGTGGCGAAGGTGCGTCTCCGCGACGACCAGTCCAAACACTCGCTCAGGAAGCGGTCGCTGCGCTGCGGCGACGACGTCACCGTGTGCTGCAAGAGGGACTTCTATATCAAGTTCAAAGACATCCAGTGGCAGGACTGGATCATCGCTCCGGAGGGCTACCACATGAACTACTGCATGGGACAGTGTCCCCAACACTTGTCCGGCTCCCCGGGCATAGCCTCCTCCTTCCACGCCACCATCTTCAGCCAGCTGAAAGTCAACGGTATTGACACGGCCGTGTCGTCATGCTGCGTCCCCACCGAGCGCAGGCCGCTGTCCATGATGTATTTCGACTCACAGCACATCATTGTCAAAATGGATGTGCCCGACATGATAGTTGAGACCTGCGGATGTACATAGAGTGCATGTTAAGGCAGGTGGGGTTTTTAATGCAGGTTGACTGAAACTCAATGGCTTGTTGGTGTTGATGAGTAACGATGTATGCTGCCCTAAAGATTTCAGCGGTATATACAGCACAGCCATGTGCATTCTCACACACACATGCACACACAGACATACGTGTCACAGCATTACATACACGTCATGTTTTTCATATGGTGAAAACGAATATGTTGTGACATTTGTAATGTAATAACTAGTATATTATATAATGAGTGGTCTAAAAACAATTGGTAAGTAGAAAACAAATCAAGATTGAATACATTTGGGATTGCTTTCTGTACACTACAATACTACTACAATTACACTACTACTACAATTTATGTTTCATACTTTTGCTTTTATAAATTGTGAAACATTTTATACTATATATTTCAGGTTTAGATTAGGGGAAAACAAACCAAAGTGTTTTTTTGAGACACATTCAATCACATTTGAAAGACTATACATACCGTTGTAGTATATCTGTATACCAGAAGAATGTCGGTAAAACCTTTAAGTGGATAATGTAACACTAAGTAAGTATGTGATCAGCGATGTTTCAATAATAGATAAGACAGTTACAGCCACCGCATGTTCAGGAATGTTTTGTACCTGTTAATTGCTGCTGAGAATAAGTTCAAAGATGCAGTGCCTAGATTTAAAGATTATGAGACCATAGACCTCTGTTTCTAAACGAGTAGGGTCTCAGTCTGTCCTGTGTTGCATTGAGATTTTCCACATCAGTGAAATAGATGTATGCTCATCATTTTGCACAAAAGTGTACTTCTCAGGATTCTGTTAACTGGGCCTTTATTTGACTAAGTACTAAAATTTTAATGTTATACTTTAAAACTATGAAAAGGCATTATCAAATGTAAAGTGTGCCTTTCACATATTTTATACAGTGAAAAAGTCAAGTCACAATGGTTAAATGGATTCTGAAACAAGTTAAAACAGATTCTGAACAAGTTTATTTTTGTATTTATATCTCTCACTTACAATTATAGTAATGTTAATTTGGCTGCACTTACTCTAAGTGACTAAAACAATAATACCTGTTATCCTAAGTGAGTCAAAACATGTATATACCTTATAATATA
>JAODUH010066840.1:0-16905 GCA_027564835.1 Typhlichthys subterraneus
TCACTGAGGTAGTCAAACAACTCCACAGTGGCAAAGCCCCGGGGATTGATGAGATCCGTCCAGAAATGCTAAAAGCTATGGATGTGGAGGGGATGTCTTGGATGACACGCCTCTTCAACATCGCGTGGAAGTCGGGCCGGCTGGGGTGGTAGTTCCCCTCTTCAAAAAGGGGGATCAGAGAGTGTGTGCCAATTACAGGGGTATCACACTACTCAGCCTCTTTGGTAAAGTCTACTCCAAGGTGCTGGAAAGGAGGGTTCTGCCGATTGTTGAACCTCAGATTGAAGATCAATGATGCGGATTCCATCCTGGTCGTGGAACAAGGGACCAGCTCTTAACTCTCGGAAAGATCCTGGAGGGGGCCTGGGAGTATAACCTTCCGGTCTACATGTCTTTTGTGAATCTGGAGAAGGTGTATGACCGGTTCTCCCGGGAGATACTGTGGGAGGTGCTGCAGGAGTTTAGGGTGAGGGGGTCCCTTTTAAGAGCAATCCAATCCCTGTATGTCCAAAGTGAGAGTTGTTTACAGATCCTTGGCAGTAAATCGGACTTGTTTCTGGGGTTTGGTCTCCGCCAGGGCTGCGCTTTATCACCAATCCTGTTTGTGATATTGGGAGATATCAGCTGGGAGAAAGCCTCTGGGAAGACCCAGGACTAGGTGGAGAGATTATATCTCCACACTAGCAATAGTAGAACAATAGTAATATGTTCAAGGCATGTAAAACATTACTTTTTGGAAAATCTGTTTATTATAACAACATTGCTCTAGTGAAACTAAAGCCTAATTTGTTGATGTAGCCTACAAGACATAGTTACAGCCCAATCGCTAAATACATTGCATTCCAGTAAACTGGAGACGCGTTTTGCTTTCCACCGCTGGATGAATACGAATCGAGTACCCAGATAGCCAACAATGATTGAATGTACAGTATGTTGAATCAACATTGCGGCGTCATTGTTAGCATCGCTGGATCGAGGTTGAACCCAGATGTTGATTCAATCTCAGTTTTCACCCTTCATTTATATTGAAACATTGAAATCATAACTTATTTTAAATATATCTCAACCATTTATTCTATGATATTTAACTATATAAACTACTTTTAATTTCAAATATTGTGAAAATATATCTTAAAATAAATGTTAGGCTTAGCTTATATTCTTTATCTAACAGATATATACATGAAAACAGACAGCTTTATCCATCTGTAATAGTAAAATGAATATGTTACTTTATTGCCATGTCTATTTGCTCTGGAGTGGGATGAAGATTGAAGAGCTGGATGGCCAATCATTAAGTCAGCGTCAGTACACAGACAGCCAATAAATAGAGACGTTCATGTTACGTGGGGGTGTCTGGAGAGAAATACGAGCATCGTGTGTGACGAGTTCGTTGGTGAATATAAAAGGAAAAACGTTTGTAGAGAGTTTTTGTTTAAGTCGCGCAAGTTTATGTTCTGTAGCCTATGCACGTTTAATTTGTTAACAGTGTTTTAGTGGGAACGAAACGTTTTCACAGAGATACATCTGGGCGTGTGACTCATGCCGCAAGCGAGCAACGTGCACGTTGTAGCTTACAGCTATACGGAATAATGGAAGTTTGCTACGCAGGGAAAAAAGGGCAGAGTGTCTACTTTGGTGTTGGGGTGGGAAACCTATCTTCTAAGCGCGGGATAAGAGCTACGTGATACGGATTAACAGTGCCATCTGAGAGAGATCAGGTTTTCACCAAGCGTAGGGAACTCTGCCGATGATTCCATGAGCTGCGGGTCCCGGGTGTGAAGATCAAATCTTTGTGTAGGAGCCCAAATGCGATTTGTTAGCATCACGTATATAAAGATATTAATTTAATTACATGTGTTTATATCTACAGTTAAATAATATGAGAAGAGCATTTGTATTTGTTTATGGTGTGTGGATAAGCCAGAGAATAGTCATCAGTGTGGCGTTGTGGAAAAATCTTTAACATATTTTGGTTATTGGTAACTGTACCTTTTAAGTTCCATGCAAAAGATTCGAAGACCTTTATTAACAGTCATTACCAGTCAGGCAAGCGGAGAGTGGATTCACACAGTCTTTTGACCTCTCGGTATCGCTCAATCAATATAATGTGGATTGATATTTAAGTTTTTGTATGTTCGTGTTTCATTTTTGTGAGTAAACAGTTGAGTTGAACTCTATGGTCTTGTACGTCATTGGAAGGCTAGGCAGATACAGAAGAGGACGAGGGAATCGGGAGCGCCAAGCTAATGGCTGCATTCATTAGAAAGCTACATGTACAATAACATAATAGCGTATTACTTGATTTTATGAACAAATAATCACTATTAGCATTGTTTCCTTCAATTCTCTGTGAAAGCAGTATAATATCACAAGACCCTTTGGATATTACAGTGTAGGGAAGCATCCTTAACACAGAGGTCAGGAAGAGTTGTTTACCTTTGAAACACATGCAGGGAAGTGCAGGTGCTCTGTGCTTGTGCGTGTGCGTGCGCCCATGTATGTACTGTATGTGTGTGTGCGTGTTTGGTGGGGGCACATAGAGCAGGACACAAGAACTGTACAGAGAGCTGCATAGAGCAACAGTAATACAGCAGGGCTGAGAGAAATGTCTAATGGACAAGGACAAACGTGTTAGCTACTTCATCCACACACAGCTGCAGTGGAAGGCTAGCTTGCAGCTCCCTAGGGGATCGCCTTGTTTTTTCCTCAGGTCTGGGCCACTAACAATACTGTGTATAGAGGGCAGTTCCGTCTGCTTTTGCTGTCAGACTGAGTTCACCCACACACACACACACACGCACACACATATGCACACACGCACACACACACACACACACGCACATACGCACACACACACGCGCACGCACACATGCAACACATTGGATATCCTGATGCCTGCCGTGGGTGAGATCTACTCTATGGAAACAATGATCCCTTTCAACATCTCTCTCACTGTGTCTTGTGGGAAGGGGGATCAATGCCAAACGAATGTGAGTCCTCCAAGTGAATATGTAACACTCAATATTCCCAAAGACCCGCTCAATAAGGCAACACCCATTCTTCCTCAGAACTGGCACTGTGATACTGATTACATAACGGCTGAAAAATGAGGTTCTGAATGAGGTCATTCCTACACAATTTGCCATCTACAGTATGCAGCACTGAAAGCTGGGGTAATGTTTAATAAGATGTGGATTACTTGGGTATATGGACAATAAGTACATATGTATTTAGAAGTAATTAAATTAAGCTACCAAGCTCAACTTTCTGAAACACATGTTTTGCAACCCATATAAATCTGACAGAATTAATGATTTTATGTTCGTTTTTGTGGGTTGGTATAGGCACTCTAGATAGATAGTCGACCCAAATGTAGCACTGAAAACACTGAAAAAGTGACTTTTTAAAATAATTTGTCCCCTTTTACTGTAACATTGTGTATAAATGGTAATTAGTTAACAATTAGCTTCCCCACTGATTTCCATTATTTTGTTGCTATTATGAACAATCATGCAAGGGCATTACATCTTAGCATTTCTGTGTGACTTCCCCACTCATTAGCAATGATTTCCACTTTACAGATAATATGAATGAAAGCATACTGCCCAGATTATGAAAACCTGTCTGATATTTTACCTTTCAAAGGAAAATGCATATGTATGCATACTGTAACACATGTTGCCGGAGAGCTTTGTGTCGAACAAATCTCAAGAGCACTGTGCCCTGGTGACACACTTTATAATATTAAGGTTTATGCAGCCAAGGTAACAAATATATAATTTTGTTCAAGGTACAATACATATGCCCATTACAGCCCATTACAGGCTCTTTTATAGAAAGACTCAACTAGAGAACAGACAGACTATGGATGGCACCGATACGATACTGAGATCGGAAATCGGTCAGATACTGGCTTAAATAGCTGGATCGGCATCGGTGACAAATAGGCATTGGAACTGCTATGGAGCTGATCCAATTTAATTAATTTACACACATAGGTCTACTGTCAAGCATCAGCCATGTCTAACATACTCAGGCCAAACTATCAGCAGCAGATTTCTAAAAAGTCCTAAATTAGAGATTGGCACTCATTTACTGTGTAACTTAATTTACTGTGTAACTTAATTTAAACCAAACCACTTAAACTAATGCATACATCAATGACAACATTGTAATATTTCCATTCATATAAAGCCCATGTTACAGTATGTTTCACAAGTCTGATGGTTCCTGAAACAAAACATTATTCCCAGTCTTTTCCTCAGTCACAGTAAGGAATTTAACACTGGGATCAGATTGGTACTTGGTATCGGCCAATACCTAAAGTACAGGTATCTGTATCGGGACTGAAACAATTGGATTGTGCCATCCCTAATGAACACAACTTTATTTATACACTTGCCTATCTTATTGTAATCTTACTAACAGTACATTGTTATGTTAACTTTATGTACGGATGAATGAGCCCTTTATATGTACTACAGGCAACTGAGTTGAGACAATTGTTTGGAGAGGCTAAATGTTTTGCATTCTTGAAGGCTGAAGCTGGAGAGACCTGTTCTACTCTTTATGCCATCTAAAAGTAGAGAACATGTGAGTAATATGAAGCAGACACATGAAAGATAGACATCATTTTGTAATCTGTTTTCAAACAGAAATCACATGAATACAGTAATACTTTAGATTAGAAATATATATATATATTAAATATAAATACCATCTCCCTTCTTGTCCAGTGATGTGCTTATCAAGGTATAACATATGGTGGGCCTATGTACAGTATAACTGATTAGCCATCCGCTGCCCTGCACATGTACAATATATAAAGAACACCTCCTCTGCAGACTTTTTGCATTTATAATACTTTGTTGCATTCAGCACATTGATGTTAACTGATGCTGTGGAAGCCCAAAGCACACACTGAGGAATAACCTTAAGACACATTAAGTAACATTTATCAGCTACTTACTATGTGTCATCAATAAACCTTGACTGACTCAGGTCATCTAGGAGTGTCACTCTGTTTTTTGAAGGCAAGCCGCAAGGGATACAGGAATAGACTTCCACCCCTCCCCATCTCTTAAGCCTTATCATTTATTCTACAGCACACACTTTGTTTTGAATCAAAACCAAGATACAATTACTACAATCTTAACTATGGCGCAACATATGCATGCTTTAAGAGTAGGACAGCTATTTTAGGGAGCATGCCCTGCTCTAACCTATCCTATAGCGAACACACACCCACCACGCGCCTTCTTAAAGTTTAATATTCATAATATGTTCACCTGGGTATCAAATACTTTTATAACCAGCAGAGCCTGTTTGGGACAAGCTCACTGTCATACCAGAAGATAGCATAGCACATCGTGTAGGTAACGTCATTGTGTGTGTGTGTGTGTATGTGTGTGGCTTTGTTTGTTTGCCTTCTTGCAAGTGGTGCAGACACGTGCAACAACCTTGTCCTAATGTCTCATTAATTAGTTTAATTAATTTCACTTCATCATACAGAGGGAAAATGTGTTGTTCTTGTCTAAAACTATAACCTTATCTGAAGTTAAACTAAATATATTTACTTGTTTTTCTAATTTCTACTACTACTACATTTCTATTACTAGTAGTTTCGTTCTAATAGGTTTTTCTTAATGGGCTACTACAGATTAACCACTACTGCTTTAACGATATAAACCTTACTATAACTATGGCAGTATACCTTCTATTTGATGGTTCTGTCCTCATCTTGTGCAGACAAAAGAAATCAGAGACAATTTGGCTATGACAGAAATCTCTTTTGCTCATGAAACATATAGGCTTCACCAGTCCTACTCAGGTAAGCAAAATACCCACCAATTTGAAAGACTAGCCTATTAAACGATTACAGGGCTGACATTTGTTACCGTTTTATCTTCATAAAAACTATACGCGCTCATGGCGCGCCCGTCAGCGTTCCAATTCGCGTAAATACGCGCATCACATTACCTCTGATGAAGTTGGATTTGCTTTCATCCAGCAGACTGGATGCGGATAAACCCATAATGTCGCCGGACTGCTGGGGACGAGAAGATACACAGGTAGTGAGTGCTATGTCCTCATGTAGACGAAATAATTATGTCGGTCTCATTGACCCAGACGACGACTGACTTACGGGCGTGGAAAATATGTCTGTGACGGAGTCACGGAGAGTTCTGTGCGCGCTCGTGTTTACTGAAGTAGCACACCTATAGCAGCAGATTCGTCAAAATTCCACAAGACATTATATATTATCCAACGTTTTTGGTGTCAATTTACCCGGTGTTACACCTTGTTGCTGCTGTCGCTAATAGGCTTGTCTCTTAATTAATATTACAAGTTATCTCTACGCTACAACCAAACAAAAACTACAATATTTTAAAATTTATGCTGATAGCGTGATTAAATCTATTTTCCTATATTTCTGCCTAAACATAATCTCGAGGAAATAAACCAGACAATGAGCAATACTGTACCTCTCAGGACACTGTGATTAACACACCATTATCGTATATTAACCATAATAACCGATTTTGAAGCCATACACTTAGTCACAAATTATTTTCACAGAGATTATTTTCACAGAGATTATTAAAAATAAAATGTATTTACAGACAAAAATAATGTCCAAATACAGACTAACAATACTGTAAGCAAGAAACTTAATTGGAACTCGTTAAACTTCATGCAATATAAATTTGCATTGAATTTTAACTTAAATTTACAAGGAAAACTTTTGCTATTCAAAACTTTAAACTTTAACACTTTTTGTTGCAAATGTAATGAGGTGACAATTTGCAAGCTTGCATGTTATTGGAAACAAGTTATTATCTTAAACCACACAGGTAACACTAGTGTGACTGTCACTGGCTGATTGAACAACACTGCCTTCTACTGGTCATTGTCGAAGAGACACGTGGATATGGGACATTATGTGGATCACAAAACAGCTAAAAGTCTCAAAATTACGTAATCGAAAGAAAGTCCGTGCATCTGGCGATTCGCAAATGCAGAAGAACACACAAAAAATATAGTTTTATGAATGACAAACAATTTATTCACAGATATATCTATCTGTCTGTCTATCTAGACATGATATATTTAGTACAAAGAGCACATTTATATTAATGGCAACTTACAAGTCACAGTCACACAAAATAGACAATTGAAAAATCATTATGTATGAATTTGTGGATTATTCTACTTCTGCATTTACAAATAATTTTGAGACATTTCAATCTCCATACACTGCCAACAAGACATTGATGGATACTACTGGGATTCCTGGTATTCATGGTTGGGCCTTCCCCCAGTATGCTATTATGGGCGGCAGTGGCACACAGCGGGAGCGGTGACTGAGAAGTTGCTGGTTCAGTGTCAATGTGTCACTGAGCAAGACACAAATAACGTAATCACATAAATGTGGAGCCCAACACCTTAAACACTACAATATACAATATACCTGTCTGTCAGTTTGAACACTGACATTTTTTTAAATTATAACCCTGTGTTTCTACAGTCCTTGCTCTGTAAATAAGAACACAAACAAAGTGGTGCAGAAAACCACTCAACACTATCCTAGCCTTGGCAATGAGTTTCCCATGTGGGGGCGGAGCTTCTGAAGGAGCACCCTATGGTCTTGATGGGATAGTTCTTGTTTTGATCGAGTTCAAATCAACATTCTTTCTCCAGCATCCCTGACTCCACCTTTAACTAATCGAACAATGACGTTACTTTGTTCAATTATATAAACTCTTCACCTCTCACGTGGCAGTAGTTGTTCTTCTTTGGTATTGAGTCACCTCCTCCTCCGTGCACCCCAACATCCTGGGTGTCCCATCACTACTGCAAGCACCACAACCCCACCATCTATGGAGTCCCCTCATGGGGATCCGGCTGTAGGTGAGCTCATCACCTGCGGTGGACGTTCTGTACTGTGTACTGCAGTAGCGTTCAGCACTGCAGCCCCTCCCATTCATTCAGCCCATTCAGCTCCATGGTTGCTTCATACTCATTCTCACTCATCACTCCAGATTATGGTGCTGGCTGCAGATGGAGCTATAGGACCTCACATAGATTATTATGGCTCAGTGATTATACAGTTGAGACATGGATGTGCCCAAGGGTTGCAGAATATATTCAACATAAATCCAACAAATCAAATGTCCAAATTGTACTGTATGCCATGCACCAAACAGAATCCTACAGACAAAAACTAAAATTATATATCAATGATAGTGGCAAAACATTCATATCCTCGACGGGAAAGAACATGTGAGGTCACTGGAGAATACTTCTGTGCTCACAGGAAGAATATGTATATACACAAGGCATGTCTATGTACTTTATGAAGAAAGAGAAACTTGAACAGTGTTTTCTATGTCTTCACACGAGCTACATTACCACAGTCATCACAGTGGAAACACTGTAAATCAGAGTCAGCATTTAAACAGCTATATTATCATGTCAGCAGCTCTATCTGCTGGAAAGGAATGTAAAACTGATACGAGAGAGAAACATCTAGAACAATGAACAAGGCTTTCATATGTCCCACAAAATGTACATTTCAAATACCAAAAATATATTGTTCTTCAAATTATTCAGGTGTGATCATGTGTGTGTGTGTGTGTGCAACTGCAGTCTGCTGTCACTCTAGCAAAGCAAATGAATTACAAAAAGCCCAACAAGCAGGGCTGAAACACTGAGCCTTGGTATAACGCCAAGACTAGGTTTTGTGGTCGCAAAAGCTATTGTGCAGAGTGTGGTTCTTGAGGTTGTGACAGTCGTGCTTACCATGGCTGTTGTGGCTGTGACATTCAAGCTAAGTGTGGCTGTTGTGTTTGTGATAGATGGTCTGGGCACAGCTGTTGTGGCTGTGACATTCGGGCTAAGTATGGTTGTTGTGGCTGTGACATTATAGTTAAGTGAGGTTGTTGTGGTTGTGACATTATAGTTAAGTGAGGTTGTTGTGGCTGTGACATTCGAGCTAAGTATGGGTGTTGTGTTTGTGATAGTCGGTCTGAGTGAGGTTGATGTGGCTGTGACATTATAGCTAAGTGTGGCTGTTGTGGCTGTGATATTCAAGCTAAGTGTGGTTGTTGTGTTTGTGATTGATGGTCCGAGTGCAGTTGCGGCAGTCTGGCTGAACATGGTTGTTGGGGTTGTCACATTGGAGCTATGCGTGGTTGTTGTGGTAGTAGCAGTCGTGTTGACCATGGCTGCTGTGTTTATGACAGTCGGAATGAGCTTTGTGGTGGATGTCGGTAGGGCTGCCAGTACATTGTTACAGAATCCACCCATACAACAATGTGGTCCACTGGTGAAGTTTACCATGAGTTCAGGAACGCCAGGTAGTAATTGTAGGGTGGCGACACGGGAGCACACATTTTCAGACATGCATCCAAAGGCATTATAAGTGGTGGTCCCAAACTCTGATGCTGTTAAATCATAATTTTACCATTACAAATATTAAATAATAATTGAAAACTATAGCATAATGTATGAGATAATGAACCGTACTTACTGCTGCCGTTGAAACACTGGTCTTCATTTCCTTGGCATTGCAGGGTGCTATTGCATACAGTGTCTGTTGTGTCTGTGCAGGTGGCACACTGAAGGGAATTATCCTTGTTTGATGGAACTGAAAAGACTTACACCTCAGTTAGCTACGAATTTCAGTAGATTAATATAGCAGATGGTTCAATTATTAAAGGAATAATTTTTAACTTATTTGTGTACAGATACATTGATTTATTATAATCATTATATGTATAGCCTATGTACAATTTAACTTTACTTAACATGATGTAAATAATGTACGCACTTGGTAGACTGTCTGAATTACATCCACTTGAGTTACAGCAACGAAAGGATAAAGTACCACTTATATACCCAAAGTCTGCAGAATATGTTAAAATGTTGCTGCTGGCATTGCAGAATGTGTTTTCTATACAGGACTTGATGACGCTGGTCATTGTACTGCCCCCGACATTAACTAAAAACGGAAAACATGTTCTTTTCAGAATTAAGATAACAGAAAACACTTTAAATTACATGCTGTTAATTAGGCTACATCAGAAATAACTAAGTAGGTATAATTTTAGAAATTAAGATGAAGGCCTAGATTGTAATTATCTGTAGTTTACAGGTGCTCTTCTTTTATCTACACCAAGAAGCCTAGTCTGTTGTTATAGGTGAGTTAAGTTGTTATAGAGTGTTATAATTTATTACTGGTATATTGGGTAAATAGTTATAGACACAACCTCACATCATTTAATACTATTTTTTATTATTACTATAATTGACTGCTTGTAATTTAAAGTGCTACAGAAAGCATAATAATTGTACACTTACTTTGGTAGACAGCTGTAATACACAACTGATTTGATGAACAGGGCAGTAACGTTGTGCTCATGCAGCCAAAATCAGTGCATGTTGTACACTGAAGATCAGCTGTTACTGTATGAATAAAATGTCAAATGTAACTAATAATATAACATTTTTATTGTAAACGTAGATGTATATCATTATATACTATTGCCTCAATTTATATTTTGTATAACATTAAATGTTGATGTTGCGTGAGTTAAGTTACCTTTGTTGAAGAGGGTCCAGATACAAAGGAGAGCCAGAGTCAGCTTCATTTTGAACAGCTAATCTCAGCGATACTCAGGAGTCACTGGACTCCTGGTGATATTCCATATGGGAGGAAGGAAAACATTAGACGCATCACCTGTTTACACACAAAACATTGAATCGAAAGGATTCCCGCACTGTCCTTTTCCTCATGAGCTAAAATCCTCCTTCACGAATCATTCACAATTCTTATTTGGCATAAACAAACAAATACGTCTCAGAATTCCTTGCATACAGTACACAAATACATTTTTAAAGGTGCAGGCAGATATACCATGGCTCATGACTAACCAGCCTGTTCCCCTGACACATCCAAGGTCAATCAGAATAGTGTCATAATACACACATGCATTTGTTGGTGAGTGTAACGGTGGCCAGTGGGTACAGTGGTGGACACTGCTAAGCCTCACTCCCCTAGTGCCAATGGGGTTAGCCTAGGCTAGCGTGCCAACGTCCCAGGACAGAGGTTTCAAGTTCCAGTGTGGATGGTTTGGGACTGTGCTGTCCACACAGGACCAATAAGGACACTGCAACTGCACATAACAACATACAGTATATTACCCTTTAAAAACCAGTTCTGCATTAACACTTGTTTTGGTTTTAAACTCAGAGCACATGCCCCACCCACCGGAATTCTGAGTGTCATGTCGTATCTGCCCCATAGCGACAAATCATGTCAATAATAAGGAAAGGGGAAGAAATTAAAGATCTCAACGTAAGCTGTAAAGGTAGACCCCCTAGTGTTGAGTCACTGCACCCTTGAATGCAGCAGCTATAGTATAATATCTCTCAGGGGGTGATGCTGCAGCAGGCCTATCTTATACTTAAGAGAGGACTGCCTCCAGTCCCTCAAAGCTGGCATCAGTGTCCAATTTAAGTGGGTGTGAATAGGTGCCTTCACTACAGCAGAGGAGGCCTGGCATTCAGCTGTCTCGTGTCGTCGTGCAGTGGGAGATGGCAGGGATGTATGCCTGTGGCAGCCAAGCAGCCGTCCTCAGTGTGGGGGCTTACATTGCAGTGGTTGGAGCTTCAGACCATGCATAGTCTCTGAAACACCTGTTTGAGGTGTGACAGATGTATGTCAAAGTCAGCATTGAAAATAATGACATCAACCAAGTATATGAGCAGAGTCATTCTCTTTATCCCCCAAACAGTACTGCAGCATGCGCTAGAACACAGCAGAACTCTGCTCTTATTTAAAGTGTAACTTCACCCCCAGCTATGAGCCTGACTGCACCCATTGTATACTTTTGGATATATATGCTACAGATACAATAACAACATTGACATTGACATCTTAACCCTGGAAGACCCATTTTACTCCAAAGAAAACATCACTTAGCGCTCCCAAAAACACATTTGCTCATTTTTATAACTACCATTTACATAGCTAATAGTTTATATTGTCATTACATTGATAGTAAGTTTTTTTTTTTTTTTTTGAAACATTTGAAAATGTGTATATTGGAGAGCTAAGTGACGTTGGATATTTATCACCTCCGGTCTTACGTTAAACTTGTATCTAAAATATTGAAACAACTATTTTATATATAATTATAGTGTAGTAGGGTAGTCTAATTGCTTCCTGAGTAGAGAATGACATCACACTCCCTCTGCATGTTTAAAATACGGCCAAATTAGCCCTAGACACTGAAGGGTTAAATGAATAGCCTACCCATACCCTTTGGCCCTTTATTGTGGATGTTGTGGACTGGGGAGTTACAGGTAGAGTAAAGTATGGCCTACTGCGAAATTGGTGATGGCCAGAGTCAGCAGCTTGAGCTTCTAGGCAATTCCTATCGTATGGGTGACGTCACAGAGGGTTTGTCCATTTCTTTATTCAACCTAGTTTTCATAGCCATAACTTGCATTGTGTGCATGTTGGCCCACGACGAATGTGTTTCAGTCTGAGATAATGGTAGCCTATTCTAGTATGACATCTCATGGCAGAAAGTAATACATTTACTTAAAACATCTATATAAAATGTTAAATACCTATTTATACAGACTATGATAGTAACAATTTATTTTCATGAGGGTCGATTTTAAAAAATGTTTTATTAGCGAGTCAGTGACCAGCTGCAGAAACACCCACAGTAATTGAATGCATGATAAATCATGTTTAGATGAGAGCTGTTCAGGACTAGGGTTTTAATATCTAAAGACTACTAAAAACAAAATTGTAAATAAGAGCTATTCATTCAGATGTTATCCTCAGGGTTTATAGTCCAGGGGTGGGCAATCCTGGTTCTGGCCCTGCATGTTTTATGTCTCTCCCTGCTCCAACGCACCTGATTCAAATGAATGGGTCATTGGAAGCCTGCTAACGAACCCATTCATTTGAATCAGGTGTGTTTGAGCAGGGAGACACCTAAAACCTGCAGGGCACCGGCCTTCCAGGACCAGGATTGCCCACCCCTGGTTCAGACATAAAGGCAAGAGACTACGGGCGAGGCTTAAACACCATAATTCTGCTGTATTGTATGTTCTAGCTGTTAAGTCTCTTGGAAGATGTTAAATCAATGTGATGTGTCATATTTATAATTTTCTGCAATATTAATTTAACTAGGCTATATCAGAGCAACTATTCTGGTTCAGCATATCTTCCAGAAGGTTGTTATTCATGCATAAATTATTCTAATTACCATAATCAACTATTACGTACATGCTCTTTGAAATGTTCAACATTTAATTATTCAGGGAAAACCTGAATTTCAAGTTTGACATGAGCAGGCCACTCAAAAAGTACTTGTCTTTCATGGAATGACTAAAGGCTCTCCATTTTCAAAGTACTGTAAAGTTCTTCCTTTTTGACAATGCTTTAATACCTGGCTACATTTTCTCCCAGATCGTTTGTCCCATAGACCAATTTAAAAAAAAAATTTTTTTAATGTCAGGTGAGCCGTTTTTAGTTGAGACCCATTTCATTAATCCCTTGAGTACATCTACACCCAGAATAAGGGTCTACCTTAGATTTGATTTCAGACACATGAAAGCTCACCAACAAAATTAATCCATCCATTAATAGTCCCCTCTAAAAAGAGGGGACAAATGCATTCTTTACCAGAAAAACCCAAGGCTAAAACCAAGAGTAGACATTAATAACTACTATTTAGCCAAACAGGACACACCTGGGCAACAAGAAAGAACAATTAAACAACCAATGTATTTGCTCACCTATTTACTCACGAGTGGTGGTATTACTTTATTTTTTATACATTGTATTGTTTTGACTCATTTTTAATTGTTTTTGATGACGTAGTGTGAAGCACTTTGTGTTACATGAATTTGTATGAAAAGTGCTATATAAATAAAGATTGATTGATTGATTGACCTACAATTGTTGGTGGTCTGATACAAAAGGGTGCTATGTTTTCAATTGTTTAAATTAAAATACCAGGAAATAAAAGCTGAAATTCAGATCTGTTCCGACATTCATCAGTGGTCTGACGTTGCTCTCAAACTCTAGTGTTCAGTGTATAGCTAAATCAATTAAATTAACCAATGCTTTAAGAAGGGACTATATATTTTTTTTTTTTGGAAAAGTAATAAATCCCAGTCAAGTTAATCATGTATGTAAACCATATTCATATTATGGACCATGTAATCAGTTCTGATTTAGAATGTAATACATCTTCTGAAATTCTATCAAATCATGTTGGAAATAAAACAACACAAGACATGATATTGACAAGCACAACGTTTAACATAAATAGCATTACTGAAACGCATGAGCTCGTTTTTACTTAAGCAAGTTGTGACATAAGTGGAGGTGGGTGGGGCGTGTGCTCAAATCATATCTTGTTGAACGCCGCCACGTCAACGCTCTGGACCTGCAGCAGAGGAAGAGAGGGCACGGGTCACAACAACCACACCGCTGCACTCCGGGCTCTTACCAGATGGAGGCGCTGTTGCGCATGCGTGACCGTGCACTTACGTAGTCGTCGAACTTGGTGATCTCCTCCTCCAGCAGGTCTGTTCCCACTTTGTCGTCCTCCACCACGCAGGCGATCTGCAGCTTGTTGATGCCGTAGCCCACCGGCACCATCTTGGACGTGCCCCACAGCAGGCCGTCGGCCTGGATGGAGCGCACGCACTCCTCCAGCTTCACCATGTCTGTCTCGTCATCCCACTGTGTGGAGGAGGGGTGGTTAGGACCTCACAATGCACACATTCCACAGCCATGTTCATGGGACAGGCGACTGGGACATACAGGCTTCACGTCCAGCAAGATAGAGGACTTGGCAATGATGGCGGGTTTCTTAGCTTTCTTCTCTGCGTACTCCTTTAACCTCTGCTCTTTCATTCGCTCAGCCTCGGGGTCGTCTTCTTCATCGCTACCAAACAGGTCAAAATCATCGTCATCCTCCTTTTTTTCTGTTGCTAGGGAACTGTTCTTCTGTGGCAGGCATGTGTTTCCCTAAGCGAGAGTCAAGTACATCTTAGTACAGTGGACCATTAAGGCAGTAATAGCGGCTACTCAGATTATTTAAATGCATTTGTTGTCAAGGACAGACATTTGTATAGCCGTCCACTATTTCTTTATACAGTGTATGAAGTGTCAAATTTATCTGCATAAACAAAAAAATACAATGTCACACAAAATGTTTTTGTAATCATCTAGCATATTTGTACTTCTAAAATGTATTTTAATTTAACATTAAAGTAAGTAAAAGGCAGTGCATTAAGATAACTCAACGGCAGCAGATCTGCTCTGTATCAGATCCGCTGCATGTGTGAAATGTAGGGCTGCACGATTTCATTGAACATTGTACCTCGATAACGATTAATGAACAATTTATTTTTGCCTTCGTTTGAGTTCTGCTCCATGATTCTTCAATTCAGCCGACTAGATGGGCGGAGTTACGTGAATACACCATAGAACTATAAATAAGGAATACATACGCAGTAGTATTCAGCAGATTTTGCAAAAAATACCATTTGCAAATTGGGCTTGACTTTAAGCATTTTCATGCACTTGTCCAAGTAAAAAAGTTACTTGTCCGGGAAATGGTGATATTTTGTAGTGTGAATGACTGACGACATTTGGCTAAAGAACGTGAGCTGCCATAGAGAAATACCTGTCAATTTCTTATTTTAAAATATGCAATTGAGATTTGAGCTACACTAAAAATGTAACACATTGTATTTATCAGAAAGAATATAGCAATAAATTAAAACATTTTGGAGCCCATTTCTATGTAGGTTAGGTTGGGGGAGTACTATTGTCCATCAGTACAAGTATAACTAAGGGATATTTACCAGTTACCAGCAGCCTATAGTTTGTTACTTATGGGTAATATTAAAATAACCTGGTACATGTAAACTAATTTTAGACTTATTTTAGAGATCTGTATATTTTGCTGAGCTTTTATTTTGAAGTCAATAAATCTGTTTCCCCTGGTCACAGTGGGGGAAATGGTGAACTTGAATGAGAGCAGGCTCAGAGACAAGAGACGAGCTTGGCAGTGAACTGTTAAAACACACGGAAATAGTTAATTTATATTGGGATTTATTTCAGTCTATTAAAATGTCAGATTTATGTAGTAAGTTGGCCTAGTAAGCGATCGGGAAAACGCGTAAATGCAGGCAGATAATCTGACATTTTAATAGACTGAAATAATATTGATTTCCCGATCGCTTACTAGGCCAATTTACTACATATGCTGTTCAAATGTGCGTTTAAGCGCTGTACATAATGCGGTCCCTGTATATTTGAGACATTTTCAAATTTTCTAAGGCGTTGTTATAAACCATTATTTACCATGTCTGAATTACATCTTGATTCCATTCTATCCGGTGAGAAGAATAACATCACGGATGATGACAGCTACATTTTTATCCTTTTTTTAAAGGACGATTCCAGAAAGTACAAGGTGTGGAGTTTAAATTGCAGTAGTTTTGGGAGTGGAAATTAGTTAGCCTACCTACTGTATACGCCAATTATCTTCCTTAAAAAAGGAAGTTAAAGTCTTGCTCCCGGTAGAAATTGACGTCACAATGGATGGAACAAACTCAAGTCGGAGCCAGAATGCCCCGATAGATTAACAGTAGGTGTTAGAAGGCCCATATTGCTATATAATATGTTAATTAAGTTGTATGTCACGCATTATGAGTCTGCTCTGATAAATGTTTGTGACATCACCTGATGGTGGTGTAGTTTGCATCTGTCACGGTTGATACTAGTGCTGGGACGATTAGTCGACGTAACCGACGTAACCGGTTACTTAATACGTCGATTTGCTCAATGTACCGTCG
>JAODUH010066851.1:0-12337 GCA_027564835.1 Typhlichthys subterraneus
CCGTTAGGGGCTGCGCTGAGCAGGCTAGTTGTTTTAGCAATCTAGATAGTCAGCGTCGGATCGGATCATCAAGTAATAACACCCTGTTAACCTGCGCTATGCAGAACAGGCCAAAATGATGTTGCTGTCTCTGGCATGCAGGCTATAGCCTTACTCCAGCGGACTACACTGGTCTTACGAAATAGAATATTTTGCCATCATAAATTTAAATAAATGTCTACTCTTAAAAGCCTGTCAGAATCAGAATATGGTCTAAAAACAACTCACAGATAATTATCCGCCACCTCCACTATGCTGCACCGCAAGTAAGATGACTCGAACACTTGTTCGACACGAGTTGAGACTTGACGTGAGATCGTTGCCACAGCTCACGTGCAAATTGGTCCAGATTGATAAATTCTGACCTTTGCGTGGAAATGATAGTACGCACAGATTTCTGTGGTACGCGCGTTTCATAAATGAGGGCCTATGTGTCTACATTTTGTCCTGAAAAATATCTAGTATGTTTTCTACACCCCTAACTCACGTTGCAATTTATGTTTAAAGTCTGAGAACGGGCTTCAGATTACCAGGCCTGTCTCTAATGGAGGTGCTGTCATTTCAGGGTACTACTCATGGAGGAACCCTGGTTGTGGCTCCTGGTTCATCCAGGCTCTCTGTAACGTCCTCAATGAGTTTGGCAAGCAGCTGGAGATCATGCAGATCCTGACCCGGGTGAACTACATGGTGGCCACCAGCTTTGAGTCCTGCCACGATTACCCAATCTTCAATGAGAAGAAGCAGATTCCCTGTATAGTCTCCATGCTGACTAAAGAGCTATACTTCAACTGACAGCCAGAGACTGACCAACCAATGCTTTTACTAGACTGTTTTAGGGGCTAACTAAGCAGTCATACATTCATTACATAGTGTGTAAACATCATTTCTCCACACGCAGGTGTCATATGTTGAATATTTTATACCAACATGATCCTTTTTATTTTTTTTGGGATGGTTTTAAAAAATGTTATACAGTACTAATTAAGCAAATATTGAAAAAGAAAAGAAGGTCACTTATAAACATTGTGAATTTATTGGGTTAATGACTATTATATGCATAATTAAAATGTATTAGAATGCTTTAAAACTACAGTAGCAGTAATATACTCTTGCAAGTTGTGTGTGGGTTAGAGAAAAACTGTTTTTAATTTATCGTCACTGTAATTTAAGATGGATGGACATTGGATGGATTTTGGATGGACATTGAACACTAAGACGGAAATCTGAACATGCCATATTGCTCTCGGGTGTTAAATAAATAATTTAATTGAAGAAAACATAAATTGTATTATACATGTAATATAATACATTAAAATATATTGTGTTATGATTAAATGAAATACTTAAATGTGTAATTAAAGGATTAAAGTTTAAAATAACCATACTGAATTTTATTTATTTAATTTTGGTTAAATATGGTACAAATGTACTCTGGCATGTACCTCATGTATAACAGAATGTTCTGTTATAAAGGTAAAAAACTAAAACAAACTCCACCAATTCTTTGCCACATCCAAGTCCATTTTAAAGTTCTGTATGCATCTATTTTTAACACATCCACCCATTTATTTCATGTCCTTTGTTTACTTGTAACAATTTGAATGCCTTTTCACTGGAGGGCTTTGAATGACAGGTCATGCTGTACTGAAATGATTGCTTGTTTATGCAATTACACATATAGGATTATAACATACAGTATGAAGAGCTTCATGTCTGATTGTGTAAGATCACTGTGGGTGGCTTGGCTACAATGAGGATGCATGCGAGATGAGAAGTCTTCCCTACTGTCTCAAAGGGTGGCGCTGTAAACCTTTGAATGGAGAGTAAAAGAAAACCTTATTACCAGAAAGAACACTGCTAAAATACTGTACCTAGCATGCAGTCTAGAATTGTAAATATGTTTGCATTAAAAGAAACCGGTATAAAATAAATGTTTGGGTACGGTTGGCAAAAATTATTTACATTACACTGAAGGCATAGTTGTGACTTTGTGATTGATCATGTCTCATGCACTTTATTGGCAAAGGAATATAGGGCCCTACCTACCTTTACAGTGGCACGGTCATTCTGCTCTAAAAGTCAACCTGTACATTATTACTGCTATGTTGAAAGTATAAGGTGGTCATATACTTTTTATTATTGTAAAAAAAAAAAAAAACCACACTTAATCTTCAGATATTTGTTAGTAGTGTGTCTGTCTCATAAGGCAGGCATAATAAACAACATTAGGCACAGATAAGATCATTTAAACATATTTGTAGGCTGTAGTTCCCAGAATGCAAATTAGTAGACTACAGTTCCCAGAATGCATCATTGGTCTTGGTGAGACTTATGGGTGGGCTCTTTGTCAGCAGAGGGGTATCACATTGGTCTGACCTCTAGGTCTGACCTCAGCAGGGATACTGCTGTATACAGTAGCACAGAAGGCCATGTCTGAATAGGCCTTTAGAAAGCTCTGGCGTAGTGCTGCTACTGCTGCTGACTCAGGAGGGTCACAGCGCGCTGCCCCCTGTCCTGAGTTCTCACTGGCCCAGTCCTGCCCCCATTCAGCACAGAGAGCATGTTAGGATTCTAGCACAGAGCCACGTTGGAAGCTGCCCCATCTGGAGAACCTACCTCTCAGGAGACTAGAGCACCTCTTTTCAGATGCAGAGCGGCGTACCGCTTCATGACAAGCTCAGGTAGGAGAACATGCATCATCATCAACAACAAAAACTTTGAAGAAAAGACAGGTAGGAAAATATAATTATGGACTACTAACTTGTGTGGAAGAACATATGGTGCCCTTAATATCTGGTGCCGTAATAAAGAGAATGAAGTTGGGGACAAAATTGCCTAGTCTAGGATAAATGGCCAATGGCCATTTTGGTAAAATTGTCCTCCTTAGGGATGAATGTACGCAATGGCACAGATCGGGATGCGGGGGAGCTGTTCAAGTGCTTCAAGATCCTGGGTTTTGACATCTGCATCTACAACGATCAGACATGTGAGAAGATGGAGCTTCTTCTCAAAGAGGGTGAGTCACTCACAGAGAAGACCATAGCCTACTGCAATGAGTAACCTATACTGTACGTTACCCTACACACAAGAATACTGGCCATTGAGTGTATTCTTACTTTGTTGTGTAAATGTTTGTTATTTATAGCATATATGTTGTTTGTGCCATTGCATCATCCTCTTGAATTAGCGCCAGCCTAATGAGACTGTAAGGTGACAAAATGGACTAAAGTGGTGCTAGCGATTCATATTGATTTGAGAACATTTCGGCATTGTTCAACTACAACTACACACAATGTGTGAGTCCACAGGAACACTTTGCATTAATGGCTTTTACATTTTATACACTTTAACGAACGTAATACAAAGAGAGCATATTTTTACATGTCCAACATCAATATTATATGTTTCATTATGAGGCATAGCAGCAAAACAATTTGGTTAGGACAAAATGTTACTTTTCTTGGCAAATATAAATGAAAGCTCAGTCACCTTATCAGTGAGTAGCATTAAGGTGCCATACTGGTATACTAATAAAAGTCCAATGAAGTTAAATGAATGCATATTGAACAGTGAATCCAGTCTTCACTCACTAAGGGTCTTGTGTGTGTGTGTGTGTGTGTGTGTGTGATCCTCAGCATCAGAGGAAGACCACAGTGACAGCTCCTGCTTTGCCTGCGTCCTCCTGAGCCATGGAGAGGAAGGCATGATCTATGGCACAGATGGAGCATGCCTATCAAGACCATGACCTCACTGTTCAGAGGGGACATGTGCAAGAGCTTAGTGGGCAAGCCCAAGCTCTTCTTCCAGGTCCAGGTAAACAAGTTCCCAGAATAGTTTTTCTTAAGAATGGCTGTCAAAAGGAGCAGGACAAAATATAATATAGCATCATAGATTAAAAGATATAAATCATCTTTTGACTAAATGAAAACCTGTTAACTGCAGGGATACAATAACAATGGTTTATGATTAACAGTAGTTTGCCCTGCCATTTAGCCTTTGCAGTATTGAAAATGCCCTCTATTTCAATACATAGTCTAAATAATAGTAAACACCTGTAGTAATAGTACAGCATTTGTCATTGTTTAATGCACCATCCAACTCCATTTTTAATCAGTTTACTAGGTCATTTTATTGCTTCACCAGGTCATCGCTGAGAAAACTACTCAGGATCTCAATGAAATGTCATTTCATTTACTTCACCAGGCTTGTCGGGGTTTAGAGTTTGATGATGCTATACAGACAGATTCGGGCCCAGTGAATGATACCCTAGAAACTGATGCTAACCCACGTACTAAGATTCCTGAAGAGGCAGACTTCCTCTTTGCCTATTCAACTGTGCCAGGTAAAAGAGCATGCCCTGCATTAAAGACCTGGACATTTTGTAAAACGTTTAGATTATTTTCTCCTTATCTGTAATTTTGTTAATTCAGAAAATCATCAGCAGCTATGAGATACATTCTAGTGACATACAGTGTATTGCATGTGATTTGGGCCACGTTGCATTCAGTTCTAAAAGCACTTATAATGTAGCCAACATGTACAGAACTGTAGCCACACATACAGTAATGTTTCTACAGTCTTCTAGTATAACACATTTGAGCTATAGTACAGTATAATATAAATACAATTTTAAACTTTTCATTGGAAGTTCTACAGAGACTATAGTATAATTGAATCCAAAATAACAGATACATAGCATTTGTGTTTCTCCTTAAAATCATAAACAGTTGCTTGACTTTGTTAAGGTGGTCTTCTATGGCATGTAGCTACACCTACACCCTGCGTGACATTTTCTTTATTTAAAACTTAATTAACACCCAATAAGTGTGAATTATAACGTGATGATTTTTGTTACATCCCCATCTCACGTTTCAATTTATGTTTAAAGTCTAAGAACGGACTTCAGATTACCAGGCCTGTCTCCAATGGAGGTGCTGTCATTTCAGGGTACTACTCATGGAGGAACCCTGGTCGTGGCTCCTGTTCATCCAGGCTCTCTGTAACGTCCTCAATGAGTTTGGCAAGCAGCTGGAGATCATGCAGATCCTGACACGGGTGAACTACATGGTGGCCACCAGCTTTGAGTCCTGTCTGATGACCCACGCTTCAGTGAGAAGAAGCAGATTCCCTGTGTAGTCTCCATGCTGACTAAAGATCTATACTTCAACTGACAGCCAGAGACTGACCAAACAAACTGACTAGACTGTTTCAGGGGCTCGCCACCTCTCTTGATGAGAGGCCTGACAGATTTCATTTTCAAATTGAGTTTAGTCCATAAAAGCGCGCGTTGACTTGAAAATGTATTTGCATTAGAAGGGAGGCGCTTGTTTATCTTATTTCATTTGAATATGGTCCGCTGCAAAGCGCATTTGTCTTTGAAAATGAAAATGCAATTTTGGGATTGCATTTAAGTTTGAATTAAGTCCACTCTAAAGCGTGGAATTGTTTGACAATTAAAATGTTATTTGGGATTGCATTTTCATTTGTATTTAGTCCTCTATGGACTTCCATAATATAGTGCTGTGTGGTGCGGTCTGCACCAATTTGTGTTCCCATTTACAGACATAGAGCTGTGTAGAAACACCTGCTTTTCCTTAAGTGTGCACAGAAAACAAACAGATAGCGGTCAGTGAAGAGAGTCACTGGATTAGACAATAAGTGCATTAACTTACAATCACTGACTCCACTTTTAAGTAATGCACCTTCATTTTGCAGAAATGCCTATAAAGGCTCTTTCAAGATATACTAGTTAATGTACATTTATTACATCATCGCCATTGAAAAGGGATCAAAATCGCTCATGTGAGAAAGTACATGTGATAGACTCTGTCTGAGCCCTTCCTGCACAGCCCTTCCTGTACAGACTTGACAGCATCATGAGTATAGAGTCAGATTCCTTATATCATGCATAACGCAAAAACTGTTTTATCTAACTGTTAAAAGGCCATCTTATATATTCAGGATACATTTTTTTAATTAATTAACACAACAATTAATGTTAATGTTTTTTTTATAATAGACATTCAATCAATGAACCGAGGAGAAGTACCATTACATAATTTTATACTACCAAATGACTCCTCTTTAAACTGGCAGACATAGCAATTTGACAAATACGCCTATATGATGAATATACAGGCCCAAAGTACTTGATGACCACATTGTTGTCTATATCAGTGTGATGACGTGTTAGGTAACAGATACAATAAACAGGAACTAGCAATGTCTTTCTATAACATCAGTTTGGTATATAGAAATTAATTTGTATAAATGATGTGACATTATCATAATGTTTAAAAAAAAAAGAGAAACTGAGATGAAAGCTAAAACTGGAAGAAAAAAACACCCAAAGAAAGAATATCCATTCTATTATTTTTAGTAAATCAAAAAGCTCAAATTTTTATTTGGTTTTAAATATTGCCAATGTGTTGTTTAGTTATTATTTTTTGATAATATACATTTGCGTATAACGCATTTAGCCTACTTCTAAACTTGTTTGTTATTTGAAGTAGTTCTTTATATATTGTCTGTCAAACATATGCAGCTATTTAAAGTTGTGACCACTAGTATTCTCACTAATGCACATTTCAGACTCCAAATGCTGCTGTTGCTAATCTCACGATTAGTGTGTCAGTAGTAACATAGCGGCAGAGAGTTCAGCAATAGCCTGATTTTCCTTTGATGTTTTACCTTATTTCAGTATTTTCTGATTTGCATCCATCGTTTTATTTCGACATGTTATAACACATACACAATATTTCTAGTGAGACCTCAGCGATGAGCAAAATACTCTGAATGCAAACTCTTCATTCACTTTTCACACACTGTCCAACATACAACTTTTTTTATGCTTTCAACACATGGATCGCTGATAAGTGATGTAATGCAGACTTGTGCCATGTCGAGTGTCGCTCCACTCATTTTGGAATGGAATTGAACCTCAGGAGTAAATTTTAAATGATTTGGAAAAATTAATGGCTAAAATAAATAGAAAACATGATTTGGCCTAATTTTAATCTGGGACAATATACTGTAACATAATTACAAACCACAGGAATGTTTATGTAAACATTATATTAAACACCATGGCTATTTTGTGTAATGATTTGTGTAGTTCTTTATTTGTCTCCAAATTTTGAACTTAAGTGACTCTTTATTTGTACAGTATATCAGTGCCAACCAGATACTGATCATTAAGCAATAAAACAAAGAAACAAATGTGCCATATAAACTAACACAATGCAGTCAATGTTATTGACCTATGGAACTGCAATGCTTGATCCCTCAGGCAATCCCATTCAACATAAAATCACATACAAATACAGACACACCAAAATACTGTGAGCTAGGCACGCGTAGAGTGACAACCAGGCACGCCCACAAGAAGGGCTGACCTGATATGCCAGATGAATTGCTGTCACAATTCCGTACGTTGAAACTGTTTGTAAAGGAAAGGCACTTGACAGGTGATTAAACCATCTGGTCGTTTTAGCTGTCCCGTATAGCTATCAACACGACTCTGATTGGAAAGTTCAATTGCTACATGGACACATTCGAAATGATAGGCTTTCCATACTGATTCTCATGGTGAAATAAAAGCTGGGAGGCTAGGAAACAGGAAGCAGCTCCTCCGCAAAACTCAAGGCAACACAAATCTGTAATGGTTTCCAGTTGGTCTTTTGGTTGTGGTGGCCGGGTCATAGCGCCCCACGCAGGACATCGCTGAACATGCTGGCACAGAAGCAGTGTAGCGTAGTCATGGTGTCGCCCCGAAGAAACACACCAACCCACCGGGAAAGCTGCATGCACTCCGCTTCGAGTAAACGTTTTCCCTGTCGCCAAGGGTAACTGGTGTGGAATACCACCATGCCAGACGGTGTAATCCCAGCTGAAACACTCCACCCACAAAGGATCCCTTCCGCGGCCCAGCCAGCAGTCCTCCTCTCAGCCCTTATGCGGTATGATGGGGTAGGTAGGTGAGGCCCAGCTCCCAGTGTGTCTCGCCACTGACCTCCACCTCCCAGTAGTGGCGTCCCTCGGTGAAGCCAGCTCGACTCATCACGTTTAGGGTGGTGTCGAAGCGCAAGGGCGTCTCTGGGACGTCCTGCCAGGCATCTGTGTAGGTGGTCACGTCGCCTTCAGGACGGATGATCAGTTTGGGATGCGCTGTGTCAGGGGCAAGGGTAACGTCGGCAGCATCTGAAAGACAAATGAAACAATCCAATGTGAGCAGAACAGTGAAGCGCCATGTCTGCTAATAACCTCTGAGGAACAGCATTCTTCTCAGCTGAGGGTCATAGGGTAAACACTAATAGAATCAAAATAGTCTTCCCTAAATGGGATGTTTCTAGATCTCGCGTGACCCAATATAACTTTCAATAAGTAAAATAATCGATAAAGGTGGTAACAGTGCTTTTATTGTCACATACATGTAGCGAAATGTGTTCTCTGCATTTAACCCATCCTTCAATGGAGCAGTGGGCAGCACTGCATCGCAATAATGCACGATTTTGTGCGTTACACTTTCATACCTGAGCGCGCTGAGACAATGGCAAATCCTGCTCCAATGATCCTCTACCCTTCAGCCTCTCTTAAACATAAATTAAATAAATTAGTGAGCTGGGACTGAAAACATGCTGCTAAAATGGACATTTACTTGAAAAAGCGATTGATTGTCACTTTAAAGAGGGTTTATTATGATTTCTGGGGTTTTCCCCCTTTCCTTTAGTGTGATATATACGTTTTTGTGCATGTAAACTGACTAGAAAAGTTACAAAGTACACACCAGAGGGAGTATCTCTCTCCCACAGATGCCATTTGTTCTCAGCTGCCTGAAACGCCTCATTGGAATTATTTTTCTTCACCATGTTGTCTCATGTAATTAATGTATCTGTAATTACGCAAGTGTAAAGGGTGTCAAGTACTGTATCATTGCATAGCTCCTGTCAGCCCAACAGTCAACAGTCAGACTTACTGTTATCTCAACTTGCTTGGCAGCCTTTTCCTTCATTCTGTTGGCGATGGCGTCTCTTTGCCTTTGCAGGTGCTGCTGATATTTCAACAGCATTTCCTACGTGACACAAAATAGATGGATCAATGCACACGATAAGCAGGCTAGAAGGATGTCAATCATGTTACAGGCTATGAAAGTCAGTTACATGGGCATGCAGTCCTTGTTTAATCATCGCACTTGTCCTTACAGCCTCCAGGAAACAATCTTATGTGGAGGAGTAAAGGAGTAAAGGGAACTCGTTCTGACCAGTGAAGCCACTGGCTTTTATAGCCCTGATTCAGATGCCAGGACGTTGTTGCTGTTGGGGGCTGGAGAAGGCATGTTTGCAATATCTGTGGTCCCTGACCCTCCTTCTCCCTGTGCACTGTGAAGTATGCGCTGTATGCCAATCCTGCAACACACAATGTAAATCTCAACTCAGACAAGCATACTAAAACAGGACAGTTGCCTGATTAAGTAGTGTGGCCATACTAATAAATGGGCTCTTTATTGTGTGTTTGTGTGTGTTAATGACTTACAGTAAAGGCAAATCCTAATAATTTGATGAATACATACTCATAACTCATTGACATGCTAGCATGTACCTTCATTTGTTACATTAAAGTCCCCCTCAACAGTTCCTAAATATTGGAATGACTATGCACAATTCATTGATTAACACAATACTGTATCTCTTATTTTTGATGCCTCTTTATGACTAGCATTACAGCATCATTTTAAGGTCACAGCAATGTTATTTCAGCCCTATATATAGGCTAGACCCTATATGTGCATTTTGATGTTCAACTACTGCAAGTTCATCTTGGTAATTCAGCACCACTGTAAACATTGTTTAAATTCCCACAATGTAAACCTGTAATTAATGTTCTATAGGAATTTCCCCAAAGACATGTGTCTGGAGTCCTGCACCAAACATAAAGCAACTTAAGCCACAAACCAGATACTCTGATTTGTAGTTAGACTTGACTTGTAAGAAAAGCATTCAACTTCCTCCTGTAGAAACACTCCACACAAGTAAGCAGGTTGGACAGGATCTCTTTTGTTCATTCAACACAAGTAAGTGTGCTGAGTTTTCTGACAATCTGTTTAATGCACTGATATTAAACATAATTCTGGTTGAGATCTTTGTTTTTGCTTTAAAACCTTGCTTTAAGGAATTGGGTGTTTTACATTTAATAAATTAACTAATTTGATTTTGTCGGTGGCTGTGAAAGTCAATAGGATTAATTCAACTAACATATTGAATCAGCGTAATAATGAAGGACAAATAACGTGCCTTTAATATTGTTGTTTTTGTTTATGTTTTAAACACAGATAGGTTGTTACTTCACTGCAGAAAAATGCATGCCACATACAGTATCACGCCTTCATGTGTATAGCATTAAGTCATACATACTGCATTCTACCTGAGTGACTAATCTATTTTCAAAGAGGTTCCATTTAATTTCTAGTTCATTGCATACTGTACTGCTGAGAGAGACTGATATTGCACTTGTTCTTTGTTGCAGGGGTGCACCATGAATAAAGGCCAGAAGGGCTCAGGTAGGGTACACACAGGTCTGATAAATGGTCTGTTTCTAGGTAGAGCTGCTTTGTATCAGTTTTCTGGGTAGGAAACAGTAAGACAATTAGAAAGCACTTCTAGTTGATGTCTTTGCCAAGAAGCATACAGATTCAATAGTGTTTAACTGAATTAACAAGCGATTATTAAAGGACATATAATGTGACACAATATCATTTTAAATCCAGACATCAGAAAGGCAATAGAAACAGATTACAGTTCATTCTAATTGTATTTTTGCCAGATGGAAAAGCTGTGTTCTATAAGCAATCACAAGCTGTGGAAGAGATCAGAGCTGGATACCTGTTCAAGTCTCCTCCATCGAAACGTTTTAAGACAGAAGTATGTTTTACTAACAATTTAACAAAAAGTAATCTATTAGTAATTTATGAAATTGTAAATCATTTGCTTTTTTTTAAATGCTGTTGCTTAATTGTTTCTCTAACAGAAATCTTGGAAAAAGCGTTATTTCGTGCTGTTCAAAAAAAGTGAGAAAGAACACCAGCTGAAGTATTTCAGGAGTGCAGAAAACAAAGAAAAGCCCCTAGGAGAAATCGATTTATTGCGGTATGTTTCCGTCAACTTTTCATGTATTTAAGCAGATTGTTAACAGATACCGTAAACAATAACTATTGTACGTGTGTTTTAGCTAGATGTATATCTCGTTTGGATGTGTTGCGTTATCAGTCTCGTGACTTCTTGTTTTTCTCTGTTAATCTCTGTCAGGATCGTAAAGATTTCTATGTGCCCTGAAAACCACCCAATATTGGGTTTGATCCAAAAGTACTTCAAATGTTCCTCATCTTCTGTTCTGTACATAAAGTCTGTGGATCGTGAATACTTCCTTGTGGGAGAAAACAGGTAAACTTACTGTATATATGGGTAAAATACAGTAAAGATTGCATTCATGATGTACCCATCATACCCATACTGCTTACACCACACCAATTCCTGACATGCCACAATGGAGCAAGACCCAGCAAAGCAGTGTCACTGTGGCATGTTCTCTGGAACACACATTTTTCCACAGTGCTCACATTTGTATAAGCCTAATGACAGCTTCTGTCTGCTCACTGAACACAGTGGGCTAGCCTATCCTACAGTCAGTCTTCACTGACTCTTTCATAGCGCCTTATAATGCGTATGACTTCTGGACTCTTCACCCTGCCTGTTTTGCTGTGCTTTTTTATTAAGAAGTTTAACAATCACCTTTAAAAATCAACTTGTTCATAATGGGCTTTTGAGTTTACTTTAAAATATGTCTATATTGAATTATTGATGTTGCATGTCATTTTGCATGAATGTACAGTGAATAAGTACTTTATACAGTGAGTATACTATATATATGTACAGTATACGTGCTGTATAAACACAATGCATTGATAATTTAAAAGAAATATAATATACAAATATTAACACTTGCCCATTCATCCACCCTTTCAGTTTGGAAGCGGAAAACTGGCTTTATGCCATAAGTGAGGCACAAGAGAACTTCCTACATGGTGTCGACACTGGGGTACACTTAATACTTAATTTTTGCATGTTCACATTTTTTATATACTGTACACTTGTCCTGTATCTGTTATTTCAAAATGTAATTTTCTGTATTCGTTGATTCACAATTACTGTTTTTCTTTTGGTTCCTAAGGTCAAAAATGTTTCAGTGAAAACTGAGGTAAATATAAACTTATTAACCTGTTCCTTCATTAACAGCAACATGATGC
>JAODUH010066862.1:0-16904 GCA_027564835.1 Typhlichthys subterraneus
TGTCTCCTCTATATAACGTCTCTAAGTGGCATGTCTCCTCTATATAGTGTCTCTAAGTGGCATGTCTCCTCTATATAACATCTCTAAGTGGCATGTCTCCTCTATATAATGTCTCTAAGTGGCATGGCCACTCCTTCGTATAATGTCTCTGCTAAAACACAAATGTAGCTAATACCTTCTTGCTAGCTGTCGGGTCTATGTGCATGCTGAAAACATTACCTGGTGTCTCTAGACAGCCCTGGCTCTCTAAATGGAATGACATGCCAAGTGGTGCAGACCACAAAAATCTCCTAGCCTTCCCAATATGTTTCCAATGTAAAGGTGCTTCTAATTCTCACACACACATACAAAACTCATCCTCTGCATTTAACCCATCCTTCAAGGGAGCAGTGGGCAGCTGCTGTGCAGTGCCCGGGGACCAACTCCTGATTGACAGCGGGGAACATGCAAACTCAAAACACAAAAAGTCCAGGATGACCGGGGTTCAAACCCAGGACCTTCTTGCTGCAAGGCCACAGTGCTATCCACTGGGGCACCGTGCAGCCCAGTGTGTGGGGTGGAGCTGCTGAGAGAGCACCTCATATGGCATTGAAAGGAGCATTGTTTTGTTTGAGTTGAATCCAGAATGACTTAGTACACCTTTAAAATATAATAATTTCTGGTAGAGGTTTGTCCTGAAAACAATGTTAAGGTCATTATTAGGAGTACTATCATCAGAACTGGAGTGGTTAAGGTTTGTCAACAAGCTTACCTAAGCTGCGATGGGGAAATCTTGGCTGATCCATTTAGAATCTCAAGCGTTTCTGGAAAATAATGGTAAAAATAAATCATCAAGGCATTAAGGATTCCAAAACTACGTCACTGTGTCCACTGTTCCCATAACGACACACATAACTTTGCCATTTTTTTGACCTACAATACATTGATCCACTTGTGTCTACTCAAAGGCTCGTATTTTTGATTTGACAGATTATTAAAAACATATTCTGGGTTCCTCTCCTTGCTGGTAGGGCATCCTGTCACAAACCAGCTTTTAGGCATGTTTCAGTTGGCTGTTATTTCGGACAAAAGTCACCTTAATGCCATACGTACAAAGACAATGAAAGGCCACACTTTACCACCAATATGACGGCGACGCTCAAATCATGAGACTTGTGACATCAGCTCAGAACCTTCAATAGCATAATCAAAAGCGATGGTGGTACTGTATGTGTGTGTGCGTGTGTGTGTCTATGCCTAACCTGTGATTGTGTAGTTTATTGCCCTTGTACATAATTTGCTGAATCATATTAAATAAATTATTAGTAGGATACTGCTGTTGTAGATTGCAGACATGTAGGTCTACTCTAATGATAAATGTTGTCTTTTTAAATGAAGACGCTATAGAAATGTAAGGTTACAGTACACAATTATGTATAGGCCTACTGTGACATTACCATTTTGGACACCATTAAAGACAGGTCTTCAGGGTATGTTTGATGAAGTGTTATAACTGAATAACGTCAAGTTTTTTCTTAAAGAATTGGTTCATATATAAACTCCTGAAGGAGGGGGGCATAGTCAGACCTTCCTGGCGTTAGGGCCTCTAGGCGCCTGAGCCGTCACTGTTTGGAAAAGAAGGGGGGGGGGGGGGGGAGTGAACCCAAATATTTGCCAGCAACAATACACAATCAGACAAATCAGTATATGCTGTATACTGTATACCCAATACAGCCCACGTACCTAACCGTAGCGTTAACACAATAGCACCATAACGCATTAAAACGCCATCTGGTCCGGCGTTGTTCATATCTTGTACTAAGGCGTTTCAAACACCTGTAATATATTCGTTGTCTCCATCCTGCTTTTGATATCAAGTATATTTTGCCTGTTTCCCTTCATAACAGCGCAGCGCAAGCAAGATACTCACCGCAGGCAAAGACGCACGCTTCGCGGATCGCTTTGTGCTTGTGGCCAGACGAATCTTTCTGCAGCTTTCGTAGGATTTGCTCCATGGTTGCTTATAATAAAGAGTGGCAGAATAATAACGTGCGACGTACGCCTGCCTGGTGTTTTCAGGGGCACAGTTAACAGCATCCCCGAATCCCCCAACAACGATGATTCATTCTACGGCCAGCCAATGATGTCAGTCGATAAGTCACCCCGTCAGGATGGAGGAGGAAGCTGATTATGAAAAGCCCAGCCCTGTTTTACGTTCACGAATCACGATGACCATTAAAAGTCGTTGTTAACAATAATCAGAAACCGTGCTAAGTAAAACGCTGTGGATTGTTGAAATTATAAAAAATACATGTGTTGTATGTCAACTCCTACACTCTCAAAGCCACCTTGTTTTGAAATCCGTTCCATCGATACCTTGCTGTGGAGTGTGTAGACTATTCCTTACGGCGTCCAGGTCTGTTCAATTATATCCCCCTTTTCTGCATGCATATACATGCAGACATTTAATAGGCAGCATAAACGGCGGTTTGTCCAATCTGGCAACATCATATTTACACTACGGTAAATCCCTTTTGGATACCTTCAAACAGCGGTGCGGAGTACACTGGATTATGGAATTAGTTTATTTTGCCCTTCCAACCTTATAGAGTAGAGTATACTTTTTACAAGACCAGGTCCGTTCCTAAAGTGGGATACAATTGAAACTAGTGACATGGCCATTTATAATTGTGTTTTATGTGTTATGTTAATTATTTTACAATATAAAAAGGCATTATGATAATCAACTATAAAGTACATATGTGAGCGCTGGTGACGACATTCTGTAGTACATGTCATAGGCCGCTTGGTGACGCCATTGTCAAAGGCGGGAGTGTGGAAGGTAAAGGTCCTGCATCTTGCATATGGAAAAGATAAGATATCGGCTAGATAGCATGTACCCTTCACAGCATGCAATGAGGGGGCACAATAATAAACGGTAATGTAACATACTGTAATTGAGTTGTAGCTGCTATCTAGGCTAAAAGTGCTAAAAGAGTACTATATCAGTCTAAAGTGACTATGTCAAATTACTACATGTGTTGATGTTTATGGTATTTACACACAAAGCAATATTAAAGTATATAACAACAACAACAACAATAGACGTATTCATATATTTAATAATGAATTATTAGAATATTCATAGATGTTTGTCAGGAGGAGCCAAGCTCAATGGTATGTGGCCTTTAGGCATAAAAAAACACAAACGAATCAAATGAAAAATATAATCAGAAAAATGACAATGCTCAGTAATCATCTACATTTCTTCAATAGCATCACCGTATATAGTTGATATTCATAGTCGATATTAGTACCGTTACTACTACCATTACCGCTATTACTTCAATTATGAGGCTGCCCCTCTCCCTGCCCTCCCGCGCTCGTGCGTGTTTGTGTGCGTGTAGGGTCTCATAGACTTCCAATGCGAGCACGGCTGTAATATGTTACTACGTATTCTGCGCAATTGCGCGCGGCCACTTCGTTTCCAACAGCCATTCAGGCAATACACACTATTATCTGCAATTATTTAGCATGTCCCTCGTTGTATAAGCAGCTCTATGTAAATGTTTGCATACGTTTTGCATTTCACCTTCTGTATTTTACGCGCACTATAAATCCTCCAATCCAAAGCAACACCACATTCACTTTTTTTGCACGAGTTAGACGTTGTTAGTCTATGACGGTCGTGTATTTCCATAAGGTGTTTTTAAAACGATAACAGCAATTTTGATAGAATTATAAGTATGTTAGGTCAGCAGAATGTAACCTGTGCTCACGGGGCACCACGTGCGTAATGACGAATGCGGCTCTCAAATAAAGCAATTAATGCGCAGAAGCGGTGTGAACGAAAGCCAGGCTACTGCTCTGAGAAAAAGAGATTTGTATAGGCATTACTCGTTCGTTGTCGCACAATAACACGGTGGCACATCTGTGCGTCCAGGCTATCGGCACGCATGTACCCAAGCCCATGGATACAAAGGAACAGAAATCGTCAGAATGGTTCTTGTGGGATCTAATAACGGATCCGTTGACACCGGCGGAGGCATCCTCAGGTCGTTCATGATAGAGGACAGAGCCGTTAGAGATCCCGGGAGTTCCACCAACATGATGATCTCGGAGGCGCTCGCTCCGAGGCTGTTGAAGATCGCGCAGGACGCCGCGGAGGCTGCAGTAGCCGCAACCACCTCTCCAACGACATCCAGTCAGCCGCTCGGAATGGAGACAGGGAACGGTACCTTGTGCGGCGGGCTGATCCTGAGCTACGGCCGGGTGGAGAAGGTTCTAATCGGCGGAGTGTTGACAATGCTCACGCTGTCCACGATCTGCGGAAACTTGTTGGTGGTCATCTCGGTGTGCTTCGTCAAGAAACTGCGCCAGCCGTCCAACTACCTGATCGTGTCGCTCGCGGTGGCGGACCTGTCCGTTGCCCTGGCCGTGATGCCGTTCGTGAGCATCACGGACCTCATCGGCGGTCAGTGGATATTCGGTCAGTTCTTTTGCAACGTTTTTATCGCCATGGACGTTATGTGCTGCACCGCGTCCATCATGACCCTGTGCGTAATCAGCATAGACAGGTAAATGGAATACCCTATCGTTTCTCATGTGCACACCTTTACGCGTAACAAAGACAATAGGTTGCTTAGCTTCAGAAATTAAATTCAAGGAAAATGTTCACGTCAGTTAATTTAACTAAATCTAAAACGTTATTTCCAAAGGAATGACTTCCGCCAATAGGCCTTCATTGTAGTGTGTATAGCTATAGACGTATGTTGTCATTGCTGAATTTTGCCCCATAATTTCGGTGCAAAGCTCCCCAAAATTAAATCAAGCTTAACTAATTGGCCATGAACTGTATAATGTAGCTATATAGGCAAGTTGAATGTCTGCAGCTTTATATCATTTTTTAACTATATATGGTAAAATATTGCATTAAGTTTTTCCTAATGTAAACTAGAACTCACATACTTCAAACGAAAGCAAGGGACATCATCAAAACAGAACACAATGGGACCTCAGATATTTTGGCTCGTTATCTCGCCCGGTGTCACACACACACGCATAGCAGTTCAATGAGAAAATCGATGGTTTGCAGTATAAATACAACAAAACAAACAAAAACAAACAAAAAAACACACACTTCTTTATACATTTATTTTCCGCACACACAGATACAACGCTCTATTTAGCTGTGATTGTTACAGTATAATGCTTTTATGGATTTTCTGTGTCTAGATGCTGCCTATTGATTTTTCCCACACGTCAGTTAATTCATGTTCAACTTTGATTTGCTCTATAATTTCCTGTAACTGTGAAGATTAATTTTACATTTATATAATTGTATATACTTTCACTTTACTTTGTTGTTGCTGTTCAAGAAGGCACTAAGAAAACATGACGCCTATTTATTTCTGCACCATCTTATAATAGCTAAAATATCAATATGTAAAGAGAAAGTTAAGATCTTATTATGCAATATCAGGGAGAATATTTCCAGGAAAACCTTAACCTACCTGTTTCAACCCCAAATTTGTATCGCCATTATTTTTAATGCAAATCCAAGACACTGGAAAATGCTTTTAAAGGTCACTTTTGTTCACCATATCCATTTATGGCTTCCAAATGAAAAGGTACATTTTTCTCAACACAGACATTTTTACAATGTCGTTTCATTCACTTTAATAGTTTGTGGACTCTATTCTGACACCTGCTGGTGTAGGTGCAACACTGCCTTCATCAGTAACATCCACTACCTAACCTACTCTATGTACTGCACACAAAATTTGCTGAACTATTTTCATCTCATATAAATGTAACAAATATGTAAGCTGTTGTTGGGCATGATTGATCGCATCCTGTTTGCAGAATGAATGTTGTTAAAACCTGATAAGCAGGACTATATATAGTTTACTATCAAAATATAACGTATTTAGACTTAGAGTTCAGTGGGCTCCCATTTATCTACAATAACCTCGACATTAACCAGTAATTCCAACCACAGCCCGACTGCGGTTTGAAGCAAAATGCACAATAGCACCTTAAAGGTAAAGCTATTGCAAGGAAAATGTTAGCTAATGCACTTTTTGTCAAATTCAACAAATATCTCCTCACATTTCTATATCTTACCATTCTCTGTGCGTGTTGAAAAATCTAATCTGATACTTCTACACAGCCCTGGCTCCATACATAGGAACATAAACAAAGCTAACACCGCTAACATCAACAAAGCCGTAGCATTAAGCTTTGCTTCACAATGCATTTCGATGTATGAGGCGTTGTCGCACAGGGATATTGACTGTTTCTCAATATGCATTCTTTTCTGTACTTGCGGACATGTGAAACGTTATCATTCACAGCCAAGTACAGTACTCTCCTATTCACAACAGACCGGGACAGCCATGATACCCCGCCGGCTCTCAATCGTTCAAAGGGTTATTCAATTTTGCGCTGATAATACCGGCGCCAGTGTTGTCATCCCTAGGTATTGCGCAATATCCTAGAACAATAGCCAAGAATATGCATCTCAGTCTAGATCTGTCCTCGTGTTCTTGCAAGACTATTCTCAGAAGGACACTTGGCAAGAACGTGGCTCTCAAGAGCACAAGTATGTACCTAGCGTTCTTGGAATTGGAATTGCTATTTGGAGTTAGCAAGTGTTCTCGTGAATGACTTTGGTGCATGCACTCATCAGATTGAACTGGACTGTAATATGTCTTGACTGAATGTATAATATGTTGTAATTTCTCAACATAATTGAAATGTGCCATTAGTCCGATCTATATCAACCGGGGGCACGATAATCTGGAGGGTCTGGGTGTTCTCAACGGAAGGTTTTGTTGTAGCACTTGTAATTGTATGAAAGTTGCTTTGGATAAAAGCATCCACTATCAGTGGCTCTGAACTCTGGTCCTGCACTGCCCTGCTTGTCTCAAATGTCTCCAATGCAAATGGAATGATTTGGAAATGACTCAAATGAATGGGTCTTCATCGACCCATGAAGAAGCCTGATGATAACGACCCGTTCATTAGAATGCAGTGTTCAGGAATAGGGAGACATCTAGATTGATAGATCTACACCTTATTGTCCTCATGAGGAAATGTGTTTTGGGTCCTTCAAAGCCCAGAAACGGCAACATATGGCATCCAACATGGCATTTACATGTCTTCCTCTCACATCGCACCTGATTCACATGAATAAGTCAACAACGGGCTTCTACAGAGATTGATAACGAACAATTAAGGTGAAGAAGGTGTAATAAAGCAGGGAGACATCTAAGCGTGCTTTCACACCTACCTTGTTTGGTCCGGACTTTCAGGTGTGAAAGCACCCATAAAGGTAAAGTAAGCTAATACCCTTTTTGTCAAATTCAACATATATCTCCTCGCATTTCGCTAGCTTACCGTTCTCTGTGAGTGTTGAAAAAAGAATCTGATGCTTCTACACAGCCCTGGCTTCGTACATATAGCAACATAAACAAAGCGAACACCGCTCGTATCATTCACAATGCATTTCGACGTGTGAGGACAGCGGATCGATACGGTTTAGATTTGAGCTCGAAGTTAGCAAGAATGACAGAACGACTGACCCTGCCTTTAAAACATGCAGGACTGCGTCTTCCCGGACCGGCGTTTGAGACCCCTGACCCCTGACCCCTGAGATCATTTGATAGCAACGAGGGGTCAGGTGATTAGACATTATTAAGACACAGGTGGAACTAATGAGACTAGGAAACTATGAGCAGGAAGTGACCATGAACAGAGGATAACACTGACTATGACCAGACAGGGACCACGAGACAGACAGACTGTGACACAACAGGTTGAGAGCCACAGCGCTACCGTCAATGACCAAAACTGAAAACCATGAAAGTTCTTTGAGTCTAATATTACATTTTAAAAATGTGTAATAACTTTAAAATGAAAAATAATTAAAAAGTATGACAAAGTATATGAAGTACAATGAAGAACTACAAATTAATACTTTAATATTATAAATAGTTTTAAAATGCATTAAACATTTAGGACAGTTTTTCAAGTACAGGTTAAGTGGGTTTTTCCATGTGAAATGTGGGCTGTACATTCCTTTGAGACTGTAATGTGATTAAGTAAATAAGTAAGTAAGTAAGTAAGTAAAATGTATGTATATAGCACATTTCACAGATAAAAATCACAAAGTGCTTCACAATTGTAGGGGAATACACAGCCATAGGAAATACATGACAGCACATGACACAAATAAATAACCAAACAAAAGCAAACATATAAACAAACAGAAATACATGTCAGACCGGCCTCACCACCCTACAGTCTCACCACCCTGCAGCGTAGGAATGGGGGCAATGCATTCCACAACTTAGGTGCCACAGCCTGAAAAGAACGGTCCCCTCTAGTCTTAAAATGTGTATGGGAACAATTAGAAATCTCTGACCTGTTGATCTAAGATGTAGTGCGTCCAGCCCTTAATTTCACAATTAAGGGCTGTTAAAGGCTGAATAAGGGAACTTGATTTGACTTGACCAAAACTGAACCGTTTCATACCCCCCACATTGTGTTCTGTCCTGCGCAGATACATGGGCATCACCAAGCCCCTGACCTACCCGGTGCGCCAGAACGGCTGCTGCATGGCCAAGATGGTCGTGTCCGTGTGGCTGCTCTCCGCCTCCATCACGCTGCCGCCGCTGTTCGGCTGGGCGCAGAACGTCAACGACGGGCGCGTGTGCCTGATCAGCCAGGACTTCGGCTACACCGTCTACTCCACGGCCGTGGCCTTCTACATCCCCATGTCCGTCATGCTCTGCATGTACTCCCGCATCTACCGCGCCGCCAAGCTTAGCGCCGCCAAGCACACCATCACGGGCTTCCCCCGGGCGGGGGAGGAGGAGGAGGCGGGGGCAGAGGGTGTGGAGGTACGTCAGGGAAGAGAAGGCGGGGAAAGCGGGAGTGGGGAACGGGCGGCGGTGGAAGGCGAGGAGGCGGTCGAGGAGGACGAGGAGGAGGAGGTGAGCGTGGACTGTGTGTCGGCGGCACTCAAGCTCCAACGGGAGGTGGAGGAGGAGTGCTCCACCCGCGTGTCCCGCCTCCTGAAGACAGGTGACCACCAGCGGCGGCGGCACCATCGGCGGCGGAGGAACCAGTCCATCTTTAAGCGGGAGCAGAAGGCGGCGGCCACGCTGGGCATCGTGGTGGGCGCCTTCGCCTTCTGCTGGCTGCCGTTCTTCCTGGTGTCCACGGCGCGGCCGTTCGTGTGCGGCGTGGAGTGCAGCTGCGTGCCGCTGTGGCTGGAGCGCACGCTGCTGTGGCTGGGATACGCCAACTCCCTCATCAACCCCTTCATCTACGCCTTCTTCAACCGCGACCTGAGGACCACCTACAGCAACCTGCTGCGCTGCCGCTACCGCAACATCAACCGGAAGCTGTCGGCGGCCGGCATGCACGAGGCCCTCAAGCTGGTGGAGAAGCCCGACTCGGTGATATGAGGCTCCGCTGGCGCTCTCTTTCCCCAGGCGGTCAAGCCGACAGGCGCGTCGACGGCGGGGGGAGTCGCGTGTTAGCACGGCGCACGTCTGGTTGTGGTGCGCACGGCTCTTTGTGGGATGCACGTCTTTTTTTAAACTCTTCCTGCGGGAATATAGTATGGGGGACTTTCCCGTCGTCACGGATGGGATACGGCGTGGTGCCACACCTACAAGTTCTTCACACACAGACATCTCCTGTGGTTGCTGTTGGTATGGGGCGACGTACTGTACTGTATAGCTGTTGTACTCTAATCCTCTGTCTGAATGGTGGTTGTCCTCTCTGGAGTATTCAGTGCTTCAAAACAACATCTGCTGCTGGACTCAAAACTCCTAAATGCTGTGACCTTGCCGGAATGAATGACTTCTCCGCAGTGACTGCAGCCATTAGACGTAATAGTTTCTGGCTCCCATTTCATACTTGATATCAACACGGTGGTCAGAGCAATTGTAGAGTGCATTACCACCAGGCACATTTCCCTTTTTCACAATTTCAGTGGAAACTGTAATATGCCACAAGTTTAGGGTAATTGGCTGTATATTTTGAATCTGTTATTGGTTACTGGACAACGCTATCCTTAAAGTCTCAGTGGAGAAGCCATGCCTAAGCAAACAACTTGACACCAGGTTAGGATTCATTGAGAGGCTGCTTGTGCTAATTAATGCTAGCTAAATTGAAAAGTCAGAACTGATTATACAATCTGCGTGTAGTACGTATAGAGGACCGAAACTGCCAAAATCCTAAATAAATAAATAAATGTAGCAAATTCAGCAATGTACGAAATGTAGACATGAATAAATAAATAAAGTAAATACATGTAATATGTAAATAGACTTTTATTTGTAAAAATAAAGTTAAATAAAAAAGTTAAAAAAAATATGTATATAGTTTTTTATTCATTTATTTATTTCTACTTTTATTTATATAATTTTGATTATGGCAGCTTCCGCTCTTTATATCTGAGAGCCTGTGTGAAAATGTGTTATTAAATGAGCAACATAGCGAGAGCTTGCAATGTGATAGATTACGTGCTTAGTCTAGTAAGTGTTATGAAGGGGCTTTTCCCCTGATCTGGGATTCTGATAAATCAAAAACCTATTGAAAGGATACTACCTGGTTTGTATTTGTATAACTAAAACATTTATGAGTTTTCTTTGTAATGTCACAGGTACGTAGCCTGGCTCCGCCCGCTATTAGATCAATTTGTTTCTGATTATAGTCTGGGAATCTGGTTTGCATTAGTGTTCGCACAGCCACCGCGCTGACGGACCAATCAGGGTGGGTTAGTGAGATAAAGGTAAGGTAAAGGTACAGGTGCTTTTATTGTCACATACATGTAGCGAAATTTGTTCTGTGACTTTAACCCATCCCTCAAGGGAGCAGTGGGCAGCCACTGTGCAGCGCCCGGGGACCAACTCCTGATAGAGGTCAGCATCACTGGTCACATGACACTGACTAGAGAATGAACCTAACATGTTTTTTGAATAACGTTGAAGTCCAGCGTGTTTCCAAAATGGTGGCAGAGCTAGATGAGGTGATCAAAACAGTTGTAGCAATGCCGATTGGTTCAGCGCTGTCCAATAGTTTAAAAATTAACCAGAGGTCTATGCCAAGTAGGAGGCAACGATTGCAAACACTTCCCAATGGAGGGTGGCCAGACCATATTCACATTGTGACTATGGTCTGGTTACGCCAGGCTAACAGGCGCCTGTTGGTCACAATCAAACTGGCGATCGAGAGGCTACTCAATGTGCTTCCCTTTCCATACTGTAGGTAGCCATACGGGACACATGGAGTTGATGTTGTGACAGCTCTTTGGATTCATATTTCAGCTTGGTTAATTCATCTTAATCACAATGCACTGTAAACCACAGCCGAATGGAAACAGGCAGAGTGAAATAAACAGGCTGTTGGAATGATTGGATGGACCCCTGGAGAGGGAATTAGCATCTCTTTGACATATCTAGAACACCCACTATCCAAGGAGATGATATATATTGATTTCCCAGAATAAGGAGGGGTGGATGAGTTTCACTTTAGCCTGCGCTAACATGTTCACACGGACGCCACATGCCTGCTGCTTGTTGCTTATTGGTTGCACCATTTGCCTGACTCCGCCCACTACAACTTTGTAAAATGTAGCTGAGAGATGGGAGGGGAGGGGCTAAGAGGGGGACCCACATTAACATTAATGTTAGAATTGATAAAATGCAGATTTTTGTAAAAAAAAAAAAAGCATTTGTCAATATTAACAGCAGCACTGTTGTGTCTCATCGCAGTTCAGTCCTATTACTTAGTTTACAGCTCAAAAAACCCATGTTAGGGTGCACTTTAACGAATGTTACGCTGCCTTCATCGGCCGTTGGTAGCATCTCTCAGTATTAGCATAAAATAGACCTTGTCTATTTTGCCCCTCCTAGTTGCTTTGCAGCGGCTACTTCTCTCTTGTATACACTCTCTTTGAAAATGAAATGCAGCCAGTCACTTTGTCTGCCTCGTTTGCCGTCTGTGTGAACGCAGGGTCGGTCTGGTTAAATCTGTCTGGACATTACTATCTCCAATTGCCTGCCTGTTACAGTGCCTGGTTGACAAACGGTTTTCAATTGAGTGTTCCCAGACTGATATGGAACGTGAAGCAAAATGTAAATACAGAGCATGCAATATTGGGATGGTTTAATACCAGTCTAGTTCACCTTTCAATTGCTGAAAGAATGTAATTGTTTCAGCAGCATTTAACAGGATGAGGCAACTGCTAATTTATGGTTTATGTGTATATAATCCTGTATACAACAACAGTGATCAACTCTAATCATCATCATAAATGTATTACGAACTACTGGGTTGAGTGTGGTTACTGACTTGACTGAATAATGGACTATATGAGGAATACCCGGGAAGGTTTTCCAGTCGAGAATTCCATTTATCTTAATCCAGTAGGGAGAGATCCATGATATTTCTCTCTTGTGTACACTTCTGAAGCCATGTATGAGCATGTTATGTTAAGAGACTATTGTCTGTTGTAAACACTGCTACTGTGTATACATAAATCCCTTATATAAACCCCTTATAGTATGCTTAAAATGCTAAATATATTTATAGGTGGTATACTCAAAGTCTTTATTGGCAAGTCCCGCCACTCAGCAGCCATCTTTGAAATGGCCCGGGCAGTTATTTAGGAAGACTGTATTGAATGGGGGAAAGCCACCCTTTCATTAGTCATAAAAAACACTTAAAACGTGGGACATTTCTCCAAAAATGTGGTTTAAAAAGTTGGTTCTCCAGAAATGATACTTCTATTACGCACGTGCAACCGTTGGCTTGTATCAGTGCAACCACAGGATTGTTTAAATAGGTTTTGGGCAGTTACAAAGCAGATGATTGGCTCTTTACCTCCAACTGCCAAATTGCCATCTCCCATAGAGCTTCATTCAAAATGATACAAGTGGCATGTCTCCTTATATAATGTCTCTGGTTATACTGTGGTACATTAATACTGTATATCCGTGCTCCACGAATAACTTCTACTTTTACCTGTGACTGAAGGGAGCTACGCACCTGCGCATGTGAGGATACTGTAGTCCCCATGACAACAAGTGCAATGAGGATCAATTTTGTTCTTTCTGTCTGTTTGTTGTAAAAAAGCTACAATTTGTTGTGAAAAAGCCAGCATAACAAATAATATTGTAAGTAACTGCTGTTATATCTAGAGTATTTATCTATATATATATAATAGCTGTTATATCACTCATTCCACTCTGGAATACCTGCTACTACTCCTCTGGACTACTCTGTGCAAGTTTAGCAGATAAAGGTTTCAGTTTAAACATCTGAAAGGTTCCCCTTTATTCCAGTAAAAGGAACTGTTAATGCATAAGCATACCAAGACATTTTGAACAATTTCATGCTCCCAACTTTGTGGAAACAGTTTGTGGATGGCCCCTTCCTGTTTCAACATGACTGCACACCAGTGCACAAAGCAAGGTCCATAAAAACATGGATGAGCGAGTTTGGTGTGGAGGAACAACTGGCCTGCAGAGTCCTAACCTCAACCAGATCGCGAGAACGCCTTTGGGATGAATTAAAGCGGAGACTGCAAGCCAGGCCTTCTCGTCATCATCTGTGCCTGCCCTCACAAATGCGCTTCTAGTAAAATGGTCAAAATTTCCGATGAACATACTCCTAAACCTTTTGGAGAGTCTTCCCAGAAGAGTTGAAGCTGTTATTGCTGCAAAGGGTGTCCCAACTCCATATTAAGAATGGGATGTCATTAACCTTCATGTTCATGTAAAGGCAGGCGTCCAAAAACATTTGGCAATATAGTGTGTGTGTGTATATATATATATACACACATATATGACTTCTGCAATACAGAAGGGTTTGCTATAGTTTGTGTAAAATAGCACTTGAAAATGTTATGTTACATGATTAATGTACACTGTCTTTATTAAAGAAAGGATTATTTATGAGACAATATGCATACTGTGCTATTTTATTTTGCATTCATTGCAGCTGTGATTAACTAATTGTGTCATTTAGAAACCACAGGTTTCTAAAGTACAGGAAATGGCTATTTCAACTTCATTTAAACCACAGAACAAACCCCCCTGGAGCTCATGGGTAATTCCTGCCTTGCTCAAGGACAAGTGAGTCTAATCATTGGACTACAACGACAGCTGAAGTTATCTATTGCTGTCTGCTGCTGCAGCTGTCTTAACAATAATTCCATTTCATAAACATTTTGAAATCCCTGAGTGTAATCAGAATACCTGAGTAGAATTAATGTTTTGCCTCTAATTGTCATAAAACCACTTTTACTGAACTACTGACCGGTATGGTACTTGCAACGGACTTGTGCCAACACTGCATACAATTGAAAGCACAGTGACTGGGTGATTGGATAATGGCACATGCACACTAGAGCAGAGACCCCACGACCTTAATATTTAAAGTGGGGCTTTGCAGAATAAGGACTACTGTGAACCCCGCTGCCTCGTCGCAAAGAGCTGCTTCTAACGTGTGCTGCCACTCTTGTTTTGAGGAGAACAGTCGAGAGATGCAGTTAATTAGCAGTTCAACCTGAACATGAGCAATTCTGCAAGATATATAGCAACAAAGTACTGTGAGGTGACACAATTTTGTTAGATTTGGAACAATTATAATTAATTAATAAATGGTAAAACGGAGATGGGTTTGGGATAGCATAAAACTGAATGCTCATTTTGTCTTCCAAAGCCCCGAGAATGACCAATAAAGAGAAAACCCAACAAATCTTAATATCTTACTGTGTGATTTGGATATAGGCACGTCACCATGTATATGTTTTAAATTATACATATACTGTCTTAAATCCCTGATGCTGACTTGTGACACTTATTGCTGTATAATTGTTATTTATTAATACTCTCATTGTAAATGTGTTTTTATGTTTGAAACTGTTGGTGGCTGCCGTCTTGGCCAGGACGCTTTTGTAAATGAAATTCTTAATCTCAATAAGTCTTTCCTGGTTCAAAAAATGTATAATAATAAAAATAATATGTTAAAGACTGAAACGTTATTGTTTGGAGAAAATGTTTTAGCAGGACACACTGGCAACTGAGCTACTATTTTCGTTTTGTTTGACCTTATCACATACTGCACATGTACAGTTGACCGTTTTATATTTCACATTTTCTTCACCAAGGATTTCTGGTGTGAAGTTCCCAATAAAAGAATCCCTGTTAGCATTCACTGGTGGTGTGTACACAAATGCATGTGCAAATATTTGGCGTGTGCCACATAAAAATGATGTTGTTCTTGTAACAACAATACACAGAGTGTTTCTATTGTGGGAGAATGTCCTAAATGTAGGCAGGCACTCATGGTCAGTTTCAAGTAAAATTCATTAGGCTAAGTAAGTGATATTATTATACATATATGGATTTTAATATTTTTCCATCAAGAAGAAAAATGACTTTCTAAAGCTTTTAGTAATTATACTTTCACATGTGGTCTGCAATCAATGTGCTCAATGATAGGTGAGTGATTGTTCTTAGGATATTTTCCTTCAGGTTATTATTCAGGTTTGCACATATTCTTTATTAAACATTATTAAAGGTGTTCTATACTAAATTAAAAAAATGTATATAGAATCAAACAACTACATCATTTTCCAAGTAATATATATTGTGGCGTAATTGCCTGCGCAGAGAATGACATCATCACACTGTGTGCAGTAATACAAGTTCAGTTCTTTGTTTGCCTAGCCCAGCCATAAGAGGACATATCCAGCATCTGCTCTATCTATAAAACATATCTGTGAGCCTGGCCAGTGGCCACTAGACCAAGCAGCCTTCCTGAAGATATAATCAATGGAAATAATGTAGGCGTTACATCCTTCTATTAGCAACAGCCACTCAAATACATTTCATTCTAATGAGCAATAATGTCGAGACGGTTGGACAAACTTCCTGCCCTAATGGATCACAATGCACATGTTATTAAAGTCTCTGTCAGCACAATTTGTTGTTCAGTTCATTTCGCTGCTCTGGGCAACATTTTACACAAAATGAATTTGCCTCTTCCCACGTTTCAGGCTGAGAAATATTACAAACAACAAATGACAGATTCTTCAAAGTGCCACCAGCCCACCGGTAGTGAAAAAGAAGAAGAGAAAAAAAGAGTTTGTTTGACACATTACAGCACGCACACACACACACACACACACACACACACAGTCTCTCACACACACACCCACCCACACGCACACACACACACACACAGTCTCTCACACACACACCCACCCACACACACACACGCACACACACACACAGTCTCTCACACACACACCCACCCACACACACACACGCACACACACACACAAACAAACACACTCTCACACACACACCCACCCACGCACACGCACACACACACACAAACAAACACACTCTCACACACACACCCACCCACGCACACAGTCTCTCACACACACACCCACCCACACACACACACACACACACACACACAAACAAACACACTCTCACACACACACCCACCCACACACACACACGCACACACACAAACACACACACTCTGTCACACACACACCCACCCACACACACACACACACACGCACATAAACACTCTCTCACACACACACACACACACACTATGTAAGTGGATTTTTAAACCTTTCTTTTTATTCCATCCGTCTGTGTGATCTTATAAAGATCTAAGGTTTGCTTTGAGAACAAACCAAAAAAGAGTCGTTTGCTTTGCCATATGCCAGGTATATAGAGTGGGACTATACAGGTATATAGAGTGGGACTATACAGGTATATAGAGTGGGACTATACAGGCATATAGAGTGGGACTATACAGGTATATAGAGTGGGACTATACAGGCATATAGAGTGGGACTATACAGGTATATAGAG